>PVKC010020928.1:0-18383 GCA_004027635.1 Crocidura indochinensis
TTCCTTCCTCCATTGTCTTAAGTGCTTAATAGCTTTAAAGAGATCTGAACTCATATTCAGTAGATATACTGAATAAATATAAAATATATTATGTATACAATATCATATATAATATATCAGAGGTGGAGAACACGTGGCTCTTGAGCCCTATGCGGCTCCTGGCCAAAATGAATGCGGCTCTTTGCCTCTTATCATAATTTTGTATACTGTGGCTCTTTGCCAAGTTTGGATTCTGTTCTGCTGCTTCTGAGGAGGGACCTCTTAGGAGAGATCTCTGAGCGCGGAGTCCTGTCTCCCATCCCTCGGAAACAACTGCATGGGCAGAGAGCGGGGGACCTGTGTGTCACATGTTGGGTCACATCTTGCCATTAGTTCTTAGTGTAGAGGACACAGCACACCCTCACCATTACTGCAGGATTTTTACCCTCATTCAAAATGGCAAAATGCATTAAGTGTTTCAAATATTATTGTTAAGATTATATACTTTTGTGTGAGTGTTTGTTTTGGCAGGTCACTTCGTGGTGTGGCTCTCTGACTCTCACAGTTTAAAATCTTGGCTCTTTGTGTCGAACTTGTTCGCCACCTCTGTAATATATATATATATATATATATATATATATATATATATATTTATATATATAAAACAATTTATATACAATATTACAATATATACAATTACAGATATACTATATATAATTCAGAAAGAATATTTTCAGAAAGGTAAGATTTATAAGGTGCTAAATTTTTCATTCTTCATTTCATGCTTTCTTTGACGTATGAAGTTGCACATTCTAAAGATAATTATTTCATGGCATAATCTTCAAGATTCTAACACTAAAGGAAAAAAATCATTTAGTGATTTCAGCATGGTAAGAACCAGCAAAGGAGCCAATTCAAGATCCCAAGTCACCAAAAGTCATGTTGACCCAGATTCAGTGCAGAAGGCCACAGCGTCACAAGACAATTTGAATGCTGCCTGAATAGGCATTCTATTTTAATTTTTTTCACTGTCATTTCTTTTCTTAACAAGCCCCAGGGCATGCAATGAGTAAAATATACCAATCATTAAAATATTTAAATCCACCAGCAGTCGTGATTAATAAAACATCCAAACATCCAAATGAAACCATTTACAAAAAGTAGTCTCAAATTGTCTAGTCTAAAATTAATATACCCAGTCTAGTCACTTGAATTATCTCAACCCCTTTTCTGCTTCATCCTCCAAAATTTACAGGTAATTTCACAAAATCATACTCAGCACCTTATAGCTCCAAAAGAGATGCCACTCTTTATAACGAAAACCATGTACCTCATCCTTAGTGGATTTTTAATTCATAACGGCAACACTGTATTAGTATTGGTATAATCTACTTATCTCCAAAGTCTACAAAATAAAATAGAAACAAGGGTTAGTTTCTGAGGTCAGAAACCTCAGGCAGATTTGTTTAGCTCAAAGAGTACATTTATCTGTGTATATATATAATATATATATTCATAATATATATTCATAATATATATTATATATTCATATATATTCATATATAATATGAATATACATATATGTATACACAAATTTTAGCTATTTGCTAAATATATTGATTTTTCTATCTAACTCAGAACATCTACATATCACATATATGTGCATGTATTATCACTAGACTAAGGTGAATTTTTTCCCTACAACATGCTCAGAATTAATAGGTCATGAGGAATGCAGGGATTCTCCATAATCTTTAGTGCTTTCACTTTTTTTAAACATACAACAGCTTCTTTAACTGGATTATACACATATTTGCATTTGAGATGTGTGCTTTAAAGATGCTTTAAATCAAGGGGCCGAGAGATAGTAAAGCAGGTAGGAAACTTGCCTGGCATGTGGCTGACTCAGGTTCAATCCCTGACATCACATATGGTCAGTCCCCTGAGCACTGCCAGAAAAATGCATGAGTGCAGAACCAGGAACCATGAGTGCAGAGCCAGCCAACCTTGATCACTGCAAGGTGTGCCCTAAAATGAAAGCACACACACAAAGAAATGCTATGGAGATACATAGAATGGAGAGACAATTGGGCAGAAAGCAGACCCCCTTTCAAGGAAGAGGAAACATAGGAACCAGACACTGATGGTAGGGCAGGAATTTACAGGAATATATAGAAGAGGCATCCCAAAGGTTTTAGCTACATCAGGTACCACAATGAAGGTGGGAAAGGGCAAGACTATGTCTAGTAGTCTGGGGTGCGTATAGAAACCCCCTCTATGATAATAAAATTAAAAGCTGAAAATGAATCATTCGCCAGAGTGGAATGTCAGTGCTTAATTGTGAGCTTTAGGCAGGAAAGTCATGAAATCAGAACTTTACTTTAAGATAACTTTCCTAATAAACTCTAATAACTTTCAAGAATTTCTTGCATTATTGTGACAACTATCCCCAAACAGCAAAACCCCTGTACTTAATTGTATTCTATACCCCTTTTGCAATATGAACTCATCAATAACAACTCATTCAACTGACCATTTAGAAAGCAAGAAACCACTATCCTCCAGGCTCCTTCAGAATATGGAAATGGTAGGGAGGATATTGAACTTCCTGTCTAAAGTCCAGTATTCTCTTAACAAAGCTTTGCCACTCACTATGTGTGCTATAATAAAAGGCTGAACTTCTGGAATACTTTCTGCAAAATATCTGTGATAACCTTCTTGATAAGACCATTGCTAGAATTAAATGAAATGAAGATAGTTTTTGACAAGACTCGTAAATGTACATAATGCAGTGCAAACAAAAGTCATATTATTACTGAAGACTTTTTTTCCCCCAAAAAGTAACCTTACTTGTTAGCTGGCTTAAATTGGTCAGATTCCAATCCTTTTCTATACTACCCCAAAAGGCTTTCTTTTTCTTATGGTTTGATTTCAACCTTGGCTCCCTAATTTTATTAATATGGCCTATGAAGGGCAAGATTAAAATGTTTCTCTGGTTTCTAGTTGCCTAAGTCCATTATTCTTCCTTCCAATAACCTGCCTACAATATTATTGTATATCTTAAAATTACTATAAATTTCCCTTTTAGTTATTTTCAGATTTTTGGGGAGCCTCCCAAGCAATTCCCAGAGAGGTCTGGAGGCCAGTCCTTATAAAACTCAGTCAACCACACCAGTTGGTTCAAAAGGCAGGCCCATTCTATATCTTTGCTTAAGTCTGGCAGTACTGGGATTCCCCAGAGCCATGACATTAGTACTAAGTGCTCCCATAGTTTTAGCTTATGGGGTTGGAAAGGGAGAGTCAGGGATATGAGAGATTAAATTTAGTTCCTTGAGCAAATAAGACAAATACTAGCAACTACATGTTAACTCCCCAGTCCTATATTTCTTTTTCTTAACTTTGGCTTTATCAACATAATTCTTGCTAGTAAAAATAATCCCAAAAGTTTTCTAATCTATTTTTATACTCAATATAAAATAAAATGCTGGATACAAATTATTCAGATAGATAATAAAATAGTCATATAAACTTTACACCTCAGGCCAGATTCAGAAAGAAAGCTCTTGAAAGCAATGAGACAAGGTGACTATCAGAATGTCAAAACTGTACTTGCTCAGAGGAAAGTTGCTGATACTATAAATATGTGCTCAAATGAATCATGTTGGGCACAGGGATTAAAAGTTCAGGTGAGCTTTTTGGAAACCATCCACACACAGCAGAGAACCGAGATGGCTTCCTATCTCGTTTACAATGAACAGATTTTATATTGCTGTTCTTCTACCACTGAACAATGAATGCTCAGAGTGGTTAATCCTGGCTGCAGTTCTAAAGGGGCCAGTAAATAAAAAGGCAAAAGAAAAAGAAACACTCTGTCCCAAAGGATGTTCTCAGTAATCCTAACTATCATATCTATCAGCTAGAAAGATACAGGCCAGATTCTTAATCCTGAAATTGGCCCATTAACAGTTAAGTCTAGAAGTGCCCATCTTCACCTAGCAAAAACAAATACAAAGCTCCCCTTCTGTTAAATAATTTTTCAAGACTAATAGACAGCAAGCAGTTATATATTTCATCCATATCAGAAACAGCACAACGTGAGTGTGAATGAAATACACGCAGGTAGAACCAAAAGTAAAGATTATAACTCTCCATTTGCAAGCACTATTACTTCATCTGAGCCTCAGTTTTCATATTTGGAAAATGGACTACCACACAGCTGCTGGAGAGTTAGTACACTGGATAGGACACTTGTGTTTTAAACCTGACATGGGTTTTATCTCTCACATCCCATATGGTGTCCACAGTACTGCCAAGAGTAATTCCTAAGTGCAGAGCCAAGAATGATCTCAAATATTTCTGGATGTGACCCAAAAGCTAAAATAAAGTGTAAAACCACAAATCTTTCTACATTCCAAAAGGATGTTGTTTTAAACAGTGAGAGGGAAAGTATTCTTCTTTATTCCAGATATCAAAGTTCATTGAATTCTTGAAGCCTAAAAAGTATAGACTTGGGCTGGCAAACAAGTTTTGCAAAAACTTGAAAAGAACACATATAAGTTTATAAATTAAAATCTCTTCAATGATAAGAAAATCAATTTCCTATAGGGTTATTATTTTTTTTTTTTGCCAGAAATAGTCTATCCTTCCGTGGCACAATCTGAAGAAATGCCAGAAAGACAGAAGTCCCTTGAAATTTTCAATCTCAGGAATCTTCCAGTGCACCAAGAGAAGAGCAATTTAAATCGAAACCAAATGGTTTCTATTCCGCTGAGGGACAAGCCTTCTTTACTCTAGTAATCATAAAGTGAACTCAGAGTCAATGTGATTGTAGTATTCCCTGCCCTGTGATCACTAGCACTGTCTGCATGAGAAGAAAATGAGCCACAATCAAGGTAGCATAGCCTGAGTCATTTCTAGTTGATGCCCTTATAAATATGCTTGAATTGTCGGGAATAATTGCTTCTGATAAAGGCCAAACATACAATTCTGACAGGGAGGTCCTTATGAGTTTGGACTGCTTGTAAACCTGTCAGATTAGATGCCTCCTTGTATTTCCATCTTTAAGCCTGCTAACAAGTAAGGTTACTTTTTTTGTAAAATTACTAACTGTGTCACAATCAAGGCCAAATTTGAAAGCTAGATGAGGCCCCAGAGACCTGTGGATATAATTAATCTAGTTTTATGGTTTTCTTTTTCTCTAATTAGCTAATAATTCATGTTCTCTCTTTCACATTTCTCTTTTTGTCTCTTACTCCTCTCTGTCTCTGTATCTGCTCTGTCCCACTTTCTCTATCTCTATCTCTGTATCTCTCTCTGTTTCTCTCTCTCTCCCTCAATCTCCCTCCCCAACATTCTCCACTCTTGTATTTCCTGTGCTGATAAAAAGTTAGCACTATTTTTTGGGGGGCCGCACCCTGTGACACTCGGGGATTACTCCTGGCTATGTGTTCAGAAATCACTCTTGACTTGAGGGATCATCTGGGATGCTGGAGGATCAAACTGCAGTCCATCCTAGGTTAGCGCTTGCTAACTTTATTGCTTGCTAACCTTATTGCTTATTGCTTGTGCCACAGCGCTGGCTCCAAAGGTTAGCACTATTTATTTGGTACCACAAGAGCCTGAGAACTAACCAATATTTAGTTCTGAAACACCCCAAACTATCAAAGCCACCTTTCCTAAAGATATTTTATTCTAAAGACCTTATGATGAGGTCTTTATAAAAATGACTCTCCATTTTCATAGTCACTGTCCCTCAGCACCTCTCTTCTAGGCTAAATACCAATATCATCTCTCCATGTTCATTTGTTAGTCTCACCCCTTTACAAATACCCCTTCTTTAAATAGGAAAATCACTAAAAACAAGTTAAAAAAAAACCTCAGGTTTGGTAGAAACACTTTTATTAAAAATCGTTTCACTTGATGGCCACCATTTTCAAAAAGAAATTCGAGCATTAAATAGAAAACATAGTATTGCTCTGTCCTGTACCACAGCTGCTTTTGTTTTGTTTTGTTTTTGTTTTTGTTTTGTTTTGTTTTGTTTTTGGTTTTTGGATCACACCCGGCAGTGCTCAGGGGTTGCTCCTGGCTCCATGCTCAGAAATTGCTCCTGGCAGGCACGGGGGACCATATGGAGCACCGGGATTCAAACCAATGACCTTTTGCATGAAAGGCAAACGCCTTACCTCCATGCTATCTCCCGGGCCCCACACAGCTGCTAACATAAACTGCAAGTGTTCTGACTCTATACAAATACTTGTCATTCATTCAGTGCCAGGATTTACAATACCCCAAACCTGTGTGTGTCCTTTCACTGGGAAGAGTTTCTACTTATCCTCCCTCTCGTTCTCCACTAATTCATCTGGCTAGCTTCTGTTCATCCTTAATCCTCAACTGAAGAATCAAATCATTGAAATGTTTATGCTGTATTCTCTTCACATTTATGTAGACTTAATTTGAAATCTTGATGATTCTCCAAGAATAATATGGGGTTTTAATCAGGCTGCCTTCGTGTTATTCCTTTAAACTATGTTTTCTCAACCTCAAGCACTAATCATCTTTAATGAACAGCATCTTTCTGTCCTTAACAGAAGGATGTTTTAGGCTGGATAGATTTTTAACAGGGGAGTCCTTATAAATATGGTATGCTATTTCGCATCCTTACACATTAGTACTCCTTTTATGCAAACAAATATATCTCCAGGCATTGTCAAATGTCCACTGAGAAGCAAAATCTTCCCCTGCTGAGAACCACTGCTAAGTATATAGACATATTTTATGACCTTAATTGTAGCTTGTTTGACAATTTATTAAAGGAAAAAATTCTCAGGCAGAAATCATCGTTTTCTCATTAATATAAACTCAGTGTGCACAAAAACATGACTGCATATAATGTGTATTTGTACAGTTTCGTTGAATAAAATGAAAATAAATGAATAAAAGGTTAAACAATCATTAGATTATTTTGCCTTAAATTATTAGATGCACCTCAGAGATATCTTAAGACTTATGCAGTTATGGGTGAATTTATAGTACAGTGGGTAAGGCAATGAGCTTTCATAAGCTGTTTGAGATTTTATCCTCAGTACCCCATATGGTGCTGGGCTGAACATAGCTAGGAATGATTCTTGAGCACAGAAGAAGGAGTGAGGCTTAAGTACTGCTGATGTAATCCACCTCCCCCACACAAATAAGTTTTCACAAAAATAAACAAATGGCACATGTTGGTACCATTTGTCATGGGATGACATAGACTGGCACAAGTTATTACTGACTGAAACTGGTTTAGGTAGGCTGGCAAATTCAGACACAAGTTTTAATAGTTGGTACTTTATGCCATTGAATGGCAGTGGTTGGTACCAACTGGCACAAGTTGGCACCATCTGGTACTGACTGGCATGGGTTGGCAAAGATTGGAGCACTCTAGCACTGATTGGCAGAGGTTATTTCCAACTAGAACCACCTGGAACTGAGCACACAGGTTAGTACCACCAGACACTGATTGGCATAAACTACACATATTAGAGCTGACTAGTACAATTTTGTACAAGTTGTCACTTCCTGGTACTGCTAAAAACAGGTTGGCACTATTTTGAATAGACTGGTATGTACTGTAACTTACTGGCACAAGTTTACATAGGCTGGCATTGATGGGTACAGGTTGGCACAAGCTGGCCTAGTATTGACTGGCATGAGTTAGCACTGCCTATACTGATAGCACATATTGTATATATTGTCACCACATTACAAGATTGGCACTAACTGGCACAGGTTGATATCATCTGGTGGTGAGTGGCATGTATTGGCATTGACTGAAAAACAGTATAACCTGACACTTTCGGGCACAGAATGGCACTGACATTGCTTGGCACTGATGAGTCTATACTGACACTATCTTGCATAATTCAATATCAACTAGCACAGGTTAACATCAAGTGCACTAACTTGCATAGGTGTATATGCACATGTTTTGTTGTTGCATCCCTGAGTACTAAGAATATGTTATAAAATAAAACCAACCCAAATGACTAATAACAGATGAATGGAAAAAGGAATTTTAGTATATGCATACACACATATACACACATAATCTAATACTATCTTACTTTAAGAAAGAAAAATATTGCAGTTCACAGAAACTTAGAAGGAACTGGAGGGTGTCCATCAAAATAACTGGAGGTTGTTAAGCAAAGTTAGCCACAGGAAGAAGGATAAATACCAAATGATTTCACTTCTCTGTGGTACATAGTGAAGCAAAACAAAGAGGCAAGTGATGAATATGATTCTTCTCAAGAAACTAAGGCTCAGCAGGAGGAAAATAAAGTAATCTAAACAAAGTCATAATAGATAGTATTGAATAATGACAGACCCAGCCTAGACCTTTTATTGCAGTACTGAAATTAGCAAGAAGTTTATGTGAGAGGGAGTGAGGGAGAGAAAAAGAGGTAAACTTGAGGTGACAGTTGTAAAGGATTGTTGGTAATTTGGTGATGGTAAAATGCAGTAACTATGTAAATGAAAACTATAAAATTTATCAATATTTTAATTATGCTACTTAAATTGTCATTTTTTAAATTTTCTGTAATCTGAGTATTCTGAGCTATCAGAAACAGAAAATGAATAGGACATTTCAGGTTTCGAATATATGTTAACATCTTTTTTATCTAAAGCAAAAATATAGACACCAGAAACCTATTATAAGTCTACCACTGACTATAGCAAAGTTATTTACTTCTCAGTACATGCAGAAGAATGAGTTTTAGAAATTTGATCTTTCTGATGTATAAAGAAAATGTTTTAGCTGGTTTCTGAATCTAGAATGACAGCATAGCTGAGACTGCGATAATTTTTGAGAAGTGTTTGTAACCTCAAGTGAATTTTAGCGGCAGTGGAACCAATCACATTACATTTTTAACCACATATAATACTTAAGGTAATCCCATTTCATTCAAGTCATCGTGTTCAGAGTTTTTTTCCACCCGAAATCACAGGCTAGTTTGAACTTGATTCTCTCCAGGATACTGAAGATGAGAGGCAAGTGATGAATATGATTCTTCTCAAGAAACTAATGCTCAGCAGGAGGAAAATAAAGTAATCTAAACAAAGTCATAAAATGCCTGTTCTACTGGTTATTTCCACTCCCACATCCATAACAGTGATATCCAGCCTTGAGTGAATCACTCATCACCACCAGCAGTGAGAACATTTCAGTTGCTGCCCTTCTAGTACCCAATGCTGCAGACCAAAGCCAAGTTGTAAGAGTGATATAGTATGAAACTTAAAATGAACAGGTAGCGCCATTATGCATTTTCAAGGCCATACAATTCATGTCTGGATACCTTGGAATGTGGCGACCTTAGCATTTATAAAATGCACAGAATGAAGATGCTTAACCCAGAGATTGGTACACTAGATGGCGGCAATTTTTATTTAATATCTTTTGATATAACAGCTTCCTCTTGCCTGTGTCCGCAAATAAAAAACAGATTTTTTTCTTCCATTGTTTAATCATTCCAGATCATGTTGGTTTTTAATTTTGAGGTTTTTTTCTTTATTTTAATTTTGAATTCCTAAAGAGTTTGACTAAAATGGCATTAATATATTGATTTATTTCCTTTTTTTCCATTTTTGAAAGAGGTGACTATAGACATAAGTGCTTATTTAAAAATAATATGATAATGTTAAAAATATAGAGTTAAATTAAGTTTCTAGATTATGCATGCTTTACTGATGAAGAAGTTGGTATTGCAGAGCATTGCAAATTGCCGAGGAGGTTGCCCAAGTCCTGGAAATGAGCTTTATGGTCAAACTAAGCAAAGACCATCTCAGAACTCCAGAACAGAACTGAAAAGTCTTCATTTATTACCATTGCAATTACTTAGCAAAAGGGGAATTGACCCTCCCTGACTGCATTCATGATCTCTATATCTCTGAAATACCATGTTTCAAAAATTATTTCTGATCTTTCCAACATCCAACATGACAATTTGGCAATAGTTGAAAGGAGGGCCTCATCTATGATGTGTTAGTACACAATGCTTCTTTGAAATTTCATATTTAAAAAATCTTTGGAACCAACTGGCTTTAGACACAAATTTTCTAGGGTAGGAAAACACCTTTGAAGATGTAAATTGAATATACCCATATCACTCTGTATACACACAAAGCTCTGTTAGGAACTTGCTTGTTTTCCTTCTTTGGATTTTTCATCTCCTATTTGGTTGCTTAATGGGCTTTCCTAATGTTCAGTCATTTTTGTTTAAGTGAGAACAAATAAACTGAGATATTTGCTCATTGGGTAATGTATTATATAAAAATCCTTTGGTAGCATGGTTAATTTAATCTTAGACTTTAGGTAATTACGAAGTTCAGGTAATTACATCTTACAATATCTGTGAGAAGTGAGTTACTAATCTGTTTCTAAGGTTTGAAATGTGAAGAGTAGCAATTATTTGTTTGCATGCTTGAAAAAAATCTTTATCATTAATGTCCTAATATTATAAATTTAATTATAAGTATCCTTCACGATACTGCATCATTTTTGAATATGATATTTAGCATTATTTCAGTAGATTTGAATTAATAGTATCAACATTTCTAACTGATTTATTTGTATATAATCATAAATTCTCAATACCTTAATAATTTATATCTAAGAAATAAACTACTCACTCCTCAGAAATCTCCATTATAGAATGTGACTGGTTATATTTGTTTTATTAGATCAACTAAAATCTTGGGGACAGAGAAATATGATGGGTAAGGCTATTATCTTGCATATAGCTGACCCTGGTTTGATCCCCAGCACTTCTTATGATCACTAAGAGTGATCTGTGAGCACAACTGAGCACAAAAAACGAAACAAAAAAAACTTAGCTTTAGAGATGAACTGGAGCACTGAAGTTCTGATACAGGATAAGTTTATTTAGCTTCAGCTTCCTTCTCTTCCAACTTCATGTATTCCCAGTACCTCAATTGCCAGCTTATAAACTGATAAAACGCCAAATGGATATTTCAAATATATCGTATTTTCCAGCGTTTAAGACCTTTTGAAATGAAAAAAAGTCAACCAAAAATCGTGGGTAGTCTTAAACGATGGGTATATTCCAAAAACCGTTTCAATATGCCGCTAAACAAAAATCTTCTGGATATTGCCACGAAATGAATTTTCCAACTCGATCCTGCACCAATCACTGCAAGGCTGATCGGACCATCCCTCTAACTCGGCCAATCCAAGCAGGCTTTTGATGCATGCAAATTAGACAATGCTCTGTACCGGAATCTAAACTGTAAAAAGCCTGCTCAGATTGGCCAGAGTCAGAGAGGAAGTAAGTCTAAAATTAGGGGGGTCGTCTTATATGCCTGGTAGTCTTATACACAGGAAAATATGGTAGGCCTCTTACTTTTATGTTCACACTTTTACACACTACTAAAGTAGCCAGTGGTATCTTAAGTGTAATACCACTTTTGGATCCCAAATACCTGTGCTTTCAAACTCAATGAATGATATTAATCCATTCAGTTGTATCAATTCAGAGCTAGAAGTTATTTCTAATGCATTCTTCTCCCTTACCTCATACCTTATAGCCTTGTCAATTTTCCCTCTGATATTTCTGATATATGCCCCCTTCTGTTTCTTTTTAATAATACCTTATTTAAGCATCTTGATTATAAATATGACTGTCATTAGGCTTCAGTCATGTAAAGAACACCCCCCTTCACCAGTGCAACATTCCCACCACCAATGTCCCAAATATCCCTCCATCCCACCCCACCCCCGCCTGTACTCTAGACAGACTTTCTACTACCCTCATTCATTAACATTGTTATGATATTTATCAATGTAGTTATTTCTCTAACTAAGCTCATCACTCTTTGTGGTGAGCTTCATGAAGTGAGCTGGAAGTTCCAGCCCTCCTGTCAGTGTCTCATTTGTTGCAAAAATGACTTTTATTTTTCTTAAAACCCATAGATGAGTGAGACTATTCTGTGTCTATCTCTTCCCTCTGACTTATTTCACTCAACATGATAGATTCCATGTACATACATGTATAGGAAAATTTCATGACTTCATCTCTCCTGACGGCTGCATAATATTCCATTGTGTCCCACAGTTTCTTTAGCCACCGTTGAATGTCATCTTGGTTGTTTCCAGAGCCTGGCTATTGTGAATAGTGCTATTAAGTTCAAACTATTATCTCTCTATTGACTACCAACCTTCCTTCATTCTGACCATCTCAGAATTTACCAGGGAAATCCCCCTATAAATGGTATTTGTACTTGTGTTATTTTCTGGGAAAAATTCCTTAAACTCAGTCCCAAATTTGTCTCTCTTGCTAAATTATCTCCATTCTTTATCTTTAACTCCATATCCTAAACAGCTTGGATGACTTGTAGTTCATGAGAAGGACATAAATTATATTATCTCTCTGTTTATATGGACAGCTGTTCAATGTACCTGAAAAATACTATATCACCACATTTTTCTTTATAGAAGTAGTTATGTATTATGCCCAGATGTCAGATACTAGCTATTTAAAAAAATGGTATTTCTGGCCCACCAATTTCTGGACGCCCTCACTTTCAAAGTTAGGCCAACTGGTGCACCTTTGAGGTCTATTCCATAAGATTATATTTCACTAACCAAGAGTAACTTATGAAGATCTCATTAGGTCCACACACTGTGCTAACTGCCTGCATGTGCAGAACTAGGGGTTCTAAACTAAAACCATAATTGCAAATCTAATATATAGATGTTTTGGAGTAGGCTTAATCTGACCAATAAATGTGGATTATTTAGAAACAGTATTTCAATTACAAATTTGAATTACAAAAAAATGAAAAAAATCTAAATTTATGAGTTTCTTTTTTTTTTTTTTGGGGGCAAAATGAGGGGAGAGGACAGAAAGGTGGTGCAGTGATAGGACCTTTGCCTTGCGCACATGTCTGACCTAGATCAGATCTTGGTTAGATCCCCTGGCGTCCCATATGGTCCACCAAGCCAGGAGCTATTTCTGAGCTCAAGGCCAGGAATAACCCCTGAGCGTCACCGGGTGTGGCCCCAAACCAAAAAACCAAAACAAAACAAAAAAAAAGTGATGAGGGAATATTCAGCATTGAACCTGGATCAGGTGCGTGAAAGGCAAACACCTTTACTTACATATCCTCTGTACTATCACTCTGACCCCAGCTTCTTTAAAAATTACCAAATCCAGCAATATTAAATCAAAATTTCTCAACATTACTACAATAAATATACATTAATTAATCATAATGTCTATAATTAATATCCTAGAGCTATTACAAACAGGGGGACCTAATAAATGGAATTATTTTATCACAATTTTGGAGGTTAAAAGTTATAAATCAAAATATCTGTTAATTTAGTTTCTTCTGAGGCTTTTCTCTTTGGAAGATGGACTCATTACAATATCCTCATATGACCTCTTTATCTGGGATCACATAGTCCCAGTGATTCTCTGAAGATCTAAATTTCTTCTTTTTATAAGGATGCCAAGCAGATTAAATTACAGCCAAGCCTAATAGCCTCACAAATTTAAAGACACTATCTCCAAACATAGTACAGGAGGTAGGATGTTAGCATATGAATTAAACATTAACTTTGAACCCTAGTAGACCCTGACTGTAAATTTGAGTTCAAGTGATCATTTGAAGCTCCTAAAATGAATCTTCCTTCCCAAAGTTCTTTAAAACATAACTTATTAGTCACTTAATAAAATTTAACATTAAAAATAATAAGAATAATAAATACATGAATACACCAAAATGGTGACATAAAAGGCTCCTGAATTTATTGAATCTGCCAGAGACATATCAAATATAAGTAAATTAGGAAAAATATCCTTTGAGAAAAATTCAATGTCCCTGCTAATGGGACTGACTGAGAAAATATGGAAATTTCTAAAGCATCTTACCATAAACCCAACCACTGACAAATTACTTTATAAGCTGGAGGAAACCCCCAACTCATAACTTTATTTGAGGAGTCAAAGGTTTGGATCACATATTTAGCAACCTTATCTTTTAAGGCTGCTCTGGAGAGATGGAGTAAATAGCCAACCTCTGATAAGTAGAGAGGTATTTCATGATTCCTCCCATTATAATAACCAAAAATAACATTCTGAATAAACACAAGAGCACTCAACACAGTTATATTCTTAGCACAGGAAGAACAAAGTCACCTTCCCTCAAAGGCTGAAGAGATAGTACAGCGAGAAGGCTAGGTATAGCCCAAACAAACAAAACAAAATAAAATAAAAACAAACAAATGAAAAGCTACTTTTTTTTTCCACTGGAAGAAGTTTGGCTGGTTCTTTAAACAGAATCTCTAAACACAGAATCTTTAAACCTTTAAAAAGGTTTTCATTGTAATGTTCCTTGGATTTCAAGAGTATGTGGGTATTACCTTCAGTTAACTTTAAACAAAATAGAATTTGCATCTTTTTGAAAGCTTTCTAACTAGATATCTAATGCTCCCAAACTTACAGTTTCTACCAAAGAATTACCCATTTTATCACCTACATTCCTTGATAATTTTCATGTGGAAAACTCAGTGTATTATTTCTGATACTGCTGGGAAGATCCCCAATCATAGCAGAAGCCACATTTTTGCACTGTGGCCCCCCCAAATCACATAGACATATGAAATATTTATATATATATAATTTATTCCATAGCCAAAATGTTCAACATTCAGGAGTTCCATAGTAAACAAGTTAAAAGCAGTTTTCAAATAAGCATATAAGCTTTTTTCTGCAACTAGTCTCCTCAGTCTCAGTGTGGTAGACCAAAGCCTATTTTCCAGCTTCTTCCTGAAAAATGTTCCCATTTGTTTCTGCTTTTGTTTCCTAAAAGTACTTAGGAATTACTTCTTATTCAATGCTAGGGATCATTACTGTCAGGTCTTAGGGGTGTTAGATATGGTGCTGGGGATCAAGGCAGTAATGAACAGTAGGTAGAGCATTTGTCATGAGTGCAAGTGACCCCACACAAAATAAGTGACCTGATCCTCTGAAAGAAGTTTCATTTCTCACTTCATATCATGTTTCTCTCTATCCCTTTCTTTGTGAGTTGGGCTTGCTCCTAACTAGTCTGTATAGGGAAGTTGATCATGATATCATTGTGTATTTTATAAAGTTGATTGTCACATATCCTGTTGTTTGTCACAGCTGACTCCAACAGCAAAACCAAGCTTTCAATTTTGGGGAACTTGTCTCTACATCTAACACCCCAACTGTTTTAGCTCCCAATGGACTGCTTCCCAAATCACCTAGCTTTGGGAACTGACAAAGCTTAGCAATCATGAGTCCCCTGGGATTTTCCAAAACATAGAAATAGTTCTGTTTCGATGCACAAGGACTCCCACTGAAAATTCACTCTAGCTCAGCATAAAGTGTGTAAACAGAAACATTCAGTTTCTAGTTGTTTTTAATGGGAATTAAACTAAGAATCTAAATCCCTGTGATTCAGCCTAAATATTAGGTATCCAAGTAGTCTATATAAGTGATATTAAGGGGCTAACAAATAATTATTTTCAGGAACCTGAATATAAAGATTTCTAAGCCTTTGGAACTCTGATGGGTCTTGGCACATCCTCAATTACGGTGAGGCAAGAGGAACAAAATGGTGACTTCCCCAATTACATTTTTAATGTATCTAGAAATTTGATCAAGTAAATTGGGAAAATCTATTTCATACACATATCTTTCAATACTGGGGAAAGTTTGCTATTTAATCTAATGTGCAAACACCAATACAGAAAATAAAGGAAAATGAAGAATTGTATTAAAGAGGGGAAAGAAGTTAAATCTCTGGAAACTAAACCTAATGAACCAGAGATATGTAATTTACCTAAAGAATTTAAAATAATAGCCAAAAGTTTCTCTAGAGCAAGTATTTCAACTAAGATTTATAACAACTTTTCAGAATACTATACATAAATGATAGAGTTGAAAAGAATAATAAATAATTGAAAAGTTCTAGATAAAATCAATAGAAGACTATGTCAAGTTGAAAAAAGTATAAGCAAACTGGAATACAGAAAAGTAGAATTTAAGGGTCATTACTATATGCAAGGCCTTGCTGCAAGAAGAAACATAACTCATATGGTTTGATCCCTCAAAACACATGTTCTCAAGCACCACAGGATGAAGTAATGAAGATCTCCAAACATCTCTGAATGTAGCCCTGGAAGGCCAATCCCCAGCAATGCAGGGTCCAAGCTGTACCACACCTTGTTTGAACCACTGATGTGGTGGGTATAGAATCACTAGGACAGTCTCCAGCCCTCCTGAACACTATATGGTAGATCATAAAATGCACAATTTTTTTGGTTTGTTTGTTTTAGCGCCACGCTCAGCAATGCTCAAGGTTTACTCCTGGCTCTGCACTCAGGAATTATTCCTGGTAGAGGGTTGGGAACTATATGTAATGCCTAGAATCAGAATGGCCACATGGAAGGTACCTGCTGTGTTATTGCTCTGGTCCCAATACATTTTTAAAGTTGGATTTAATCAAAGGAGCAAAAATAAATATGAATGATGAAAAATAGACATCACGAAGCTAATCAGGCAAAAATGTCACCCATGTTGAAAATAGAGAAGGGGGTGAAGGAAAGATTATTCAAAGAAATAACTGCGTAAAATATCCCCTAATCAGGGAAAAAAGATAGATGTCTAGATTTAATCATTCCAAAATGGATCAGAATAGATAACTAAGATTAACTACCAGATAGAATATTATAAAAATATGAAAATATTATGAGAAAATTTATTAAAAATAACTAACAATAAAAAATTAGAATGAAGAATTTTAAAAATAGTCTCATTTATAATAGCATAAAAATAAAATACATTGGGGGCTGGTGAGGTGGAGTTAGAGGTAAGGTGTCTTCCTTGCAAGCGCTAGCCAAGGAAGGACTACGGTTCGATCCCCCGGAGTCCCATATGGTCCCCCCAAGCCAGGGACGATTTGTGAGCACTTAGCCAGGAGTAACCCCTGAGCATCAAACAGGTGTGGCCGAAAAACCAAAATAAATAAATAAATAAATAAATAAAATACATTGAACTGAATTTAACCAATAAGATAAAAAATTTATATCCTGAAAACTGTAAAATGCTGATTGAAGAACCTGAAAAGAACTCAAATAAAGATACTTTATGTTTAGAAATTGAAGAATAAATATTGCTGAAATGTCACATCACTTAAAACCATCTACAAATTCAGTGCAATCCCTATCAAAATTTTAGTATATTTTTGTTAGAAATAGAAAAATAATCCTAAGGGCCCGGAGAGATAGCACAGTGGTATTTGCCTTGCAAGCAGTCGATCCAGAACCTAAGGTGATTGGTTCGAATCCCGGTGTCCCATATGGTCCCCCGTGCCTGCCAGGAACAATTTCTGAGCAGATAGCCAGGAGTAACCCCTGAGCACTGCTGGGTGTGACCCCCCAAAAAAATAATAATAATAATATTAATAATCGTAAAATTTAACAAAAAGTTTTATTTTCAATAGAAATGCTTTCATTTTAAAATATTTTGTATAAGTATTAATATATATTGTATTAGATTTAAAGTTTTTTTTTTCTGATAGTAAATGTCAAATAATGTAAAGAAAATAAAAAAAAAATGAGCCACAAAAAAAAAAAGTTTTATTTGCTGGTTTTAGCAATAACAATCTTAAGAAAGGTCAAACAACCTGCCTGGACATATCACATTTCCTGATTTCAAACTAAAATAGAAAACTACATTAATTTTTAAAAGTATTGCATTGTCATAAAAAGTGACACATAAGATCAATAAAACTGAATGAAAAGCCCACAACCAAATTTATACTTGGTTGTCAATTAAGTTTTGACTAAAAAGTCAAGAATTTATGAAGGGAAAATTTCATTAACTTTAGTAAATGGCATTGGAAAAGCTGAACATCCACACACAAAAGAACACACGTGAACTCATATCTCATACCATACACCAAAAAAATCAAATCAAGATTTATTAAAGACTTGAGCATAAAACCTGTAAAACTGTAAAGTTTTGAGACAAACACAAAAAAGATAAATGACTCGACATTGATCTGCTGGATAACTTTTGATTTTACATCATAAGAAAAGGCAATAGAAGAAGAAATAAACAAGAGGAATTATATCAGACTTAAAAAATACATAACAAACAACACAACCTATAAAGGCAATTTATTAATTGGCAAATATATCTCCAAATTTTATATCAGGTAATGAGTTAATATTTAAAATATAATTAGTAACTCATACAACTCAGAAGTATAAAAATAAACAGTGGCTTAAAATATGAAGAAATATGATTAGATGTTTTTCCAGAGAAACATACAAATAGCCAAAATGTTATGAAAAGATTTATCATTAATTATCA
>PVKC010020929.1:0-18397 GCA_004027635.1 Crocidura indochinensis
CAGCTAATACTACAAAAGGTATAGTGGAGAGGCCTGAGAGATAGCATGGAGGTAGGGCATTTGCCTTGCATGCAGAAGGACTGTGGTTTGATTCCCGAAATCCCATATGGTCCCCTGAGGCTACCAGGAGTGATTTCTGAGCATAGAGCCAGGAGTAAACCCTGAGCACTGCCGGATGTGAACCCAAGAAAAACAAAGAAACAAAAAATGTACAATGTTAATTGAATTTCATTTTAAATTATATTTTCTTCAAAAGCCTCTATTAAGAAAAATGAAATAGGGTCAGAGAGATAGCATGGAGGTAGGGCATTTGTCTTGCATGCAGAAGGATGGTGATTTGAATCTTGGCATCCCATATGGTCTTTGAGCCTTCCAGGAGCGATTTCTGAGCATAGATCCGGAAGTAACCCCTGAACACTACTGGGTGTGAACCCCCCCAAAAAAAACCTTTGTTATGGTTATTATAAATATTTAAACACCATAATTACAAGCATGTTTATAGTTCTGTTTCAGTCATAAACAGAATATCCTTCTTCACCAGTGCAACATTTCCACCACCAATGCCCCCTTTCTACCCCACTCCTGCCTTTATTCATGATAGACATTCTACTTCTTTCACTCTTTAACATTGTCATGCTAGTTGTTAGTGTCGTTATTTCCCTAACAGTGTTCACCACTCTTTGTAGTGAACTTCAAATTGTTAGTCGGTACTTCTGGCCCTGTCATCCCTGAACTCTATTATCTCTGGACCTTATTAATGTAATGTCTTTAGTTTTTCTTAAAACCCATAGATCAGTGAGACTATTATGTGTCTATCTCTCTCCCTCTCACTTATTTCACTCAGCATAATAGATTCCATGTACATTCACGTATAGGAAAATTTCATGACTTTATCTCTCCCAACAGCTGCATAATATTCCACTGTGTATATGTACCACAGTTTCTTTAGCTATTTGTCTATTGAGGGGCATCTTGGTTGTTTTCAGAGTCTGGCTATTGCAAATATCTCTACAATGAATATAGGTGTGAGGAAGGGGATTTTGTATTGCACTTCTTATTCCTAGGGTATATCCCTAGAAGTGGAATAACTGGATCATATGGGAGCTCAATTTCGAGATTTTTGAGGAATCTCCATATGGTTTTCTATAAAGGCTGGGCTAGACTGCATTCCCACCAGCAGTGAATAAGAGTTCCTTTTTCTCCATATCCTTGCCAGCACATATTTTTCTTGTTCTTTGTGATATATACAAGTCTGTGTGGTGTGAGATGTTACTGCATTATAGTTTTGATTTGCATCTCCCTGATAATGAGTGATGTGGAACATTTTTCAAGCTTTTTGGCCATTTGTATTTCTTCATTGAGGAAGTGTCTGTTTATTTCTTCTCCCCACTTTTACTGGGGTATATAATTTTTTCTTATTAAGTCCTGTCAGTACCTTGTATATTTTGGATATTAGCCCCTTGTCTGATGGGTATTGGGTGAATAGTTTCTCCCATTATGTGGATGGCTTTTGTATCTTAGGCACTATTTCCTTTGAGGTGCAGAAGGTTCTCAGCTCAATATATTCCCATCTGTTTATATCTGCTTCCAATTGTTCGGAGAGTGCTGTTTCCTCTTTGAAAATGCCAGTAGTCTCAATGTTATATATTGTTTTACCTATGTGTTGTTCTATGTACCTTATGGTTTCAGGCCTGATATAAAGGTCTTTAATCCATTTAGATTTGATCTTTGTGCATGGTGTTATCTGGGGATCTGCGTTTGCTTTTTTTGCAAGTGGCTAACCAGTTGTGCCAACACCACTTGTTGAAGAGGCCTTGCTTGCTTCATTTTTCATTTCTTTTTTTTTTTTTTCGGTTTTTGGGCCACACCCGGTGACGCTCAGGGGTTAATCCTGGCTATTCGCTCAGAAGTCGCTCCTGGCAGGCATGGGGGACCATATGGGGAACCGGGGGATCGAACAGCGGTCCGTCCGTCCTAGGTGAGCTCAGGCAAGGCAGGCACCTTACCTCCAGCGCCACTGCCCGGCCCCCATTTTTCATTTCTTGACCTTTTATCAAAGATTAGTCCCTTGTATGTCTGGGGAACATTTTCTGAATACTCAAGTCTATTCCACTGATCTGAGGGTCTGTCTTTATTCTAATATGATCTTTTGATAACTATTGCTTTTTAGTATAGTTTAAAATTGGGAAAAGTAATGCCTCCCATGTTCCTTTTCCCAAGGATTGCTTTACCTATTCGGGGGTGTTTATTGTTCCAAATGAATTTCAGGAGTGTTTGATCCACTTCTTTGAAGAATGTCATGGGTATCTTTAGAGGGATTGCATTAAATCTTTCCAATGCTTTGGGGAGTATTGCCATTTTAATTATATTAATCCTGCCAATCTATGAGTAGAGTGTGTGTCTCCTTTTCCTTTTGTTCTCTCTTATTTCTTGAAGCGGGCTTTTGCAGTTTTCTTTATATAGGTCCTTCATCTCTTTAGTTAAGTTGACCCCAAGATATTTGATTTTGTGGAATGTGAATTGGATTGTTTTCTTAATGTCCATTTCTTCTGTATCATTTTTGGTGTATAAGAAGGCCATTGACTTTTGTGTGTTAATTTTGTAGCCTGCCACTTTGCTATATAAATCCAATGTCTCTAGAAGCCTTTCGGCATAATCTTTAGGGTTTTCTAAATATATTATCAGGTCATCTGCAAACAATGAGAGCTTGACTTCTTCCTTACCTATCTGGATGCCCTTGATATCTTTTTCTTGCCTAATCACTATGCCAAGTACTTCTAGTACTATGTTGAACAGGAGTGGTGAGAGAGGGCAGCCTGGTACAAATCAACTCTCTCCTCTTCCAAGCAATTATAATAGATAATGTTTTGCATCCCAAACTTTTTCACTTCTCAAATGTTATGAAAATTGAATCACACAATATGTTGCTTCTATGTCTGAGTTTTTACTTTGTAAAATACATTTAAGTTTTATCAATGATGTGCAAAAATTAATATCATGATTTTTTTACCATAAGTACCACATTTTTTTTAGTTGAAAGGACTTTTAACATATATTTTCCTAACAACTTTCATAAACATTTAAAACTATTTTACACTAATTTAAATTTTCAATTGCTTGAGTAAATGCCTAGAAATTCAGCTGCTAGATTATATGGTAATTATACAATTAACTCCTAAATAATTGATAAACTGTTTTCCCCATAACTACATTCTTTTGTATTCCCAGTAGCAATGGATGATAGTTCCTATTGCTCTGCATTCTTATCTGCTTTATGATACTAATGGTACTACATTAGTACTAGTAGTACTAATCAGTACTATTGTACTACATTAGATTTATAATTTCCTAATAATAGAACTTTAACACACATTTAATTATTATATATTTTTCTGGTTTAGTGTGTATTATTTATTCAATTTATAAAAATGGGTTATTTTTGTCATGCCTAAGGAGTTATTTATAGATTGTGGATTAAAATGTTTAATCAGATGATGTGATTTGTAAATATTTTTTCCTATCTGTAGTTTATATTTGGATTTTCAAAAGAATTTTGTTTTGTTTGAAACCATGTTCATCAAAATTTACTCCTTACATAAATTCTATTTTTTTAGATTCTTAGGTGTCTTATCTAAAAAGTATTTAGCTAATATAAAGTTCCAACAATGAAAAATAATTTTGGATTTTGGGTTACATCTGGAGGTGCTCATTGCTTCCTCTTGACTCTGCTCAGGGATCACTTCTGAAAGTGCTTAGGAATCATATAGTGCCCGACCTTCTCTACTAAAACCCAGTACTAAGGTCCAAGAATTTATACTATTACTTTGCTAGTTCATTTTGAAAACTGTAATGTGAAATAAAGTTTCTTTTACTTTTACCTATATACACTCAATTATCCCAACATCATCTGTTAAATGCAGTATCAGAATATTAACTTTTTGGAGGGTATTTCATTAATAAACTGAAAAGACTGTTGAAACCTTCCAGTTACTTCCTTTGGAGTTTAATGCATGCTTTTATTTATTTTATCTTGAAGTGTCCTTGGAATACTGCTAACTAAAAATATTAAATTATTAAGAGAAATCTATTTTCTGTCAGGCTTTTTTTGACTTTTTATGTAACTTGAAGTAGAAGGAAAATAAATCAACTCAGTTTTCTATCTTCTGTTTTTTCAGTTAGTCTTTTAGGTATTTCTTAGCATATATTAGATGCTATCTATGTTTTGTTGTTAATCTTGATATTTATAATATATTTATAAATTACTTTTACTTTTGGCTTGGGGCTCACATCCAGTAGTACTCAGAGATTTCTCCTGGCTTTGTGCTCAGAGACCACTCTTTGTGGGCCTAGAGGCCCCATATGGGAAGCTGAGCATCCAACCTAGGTCAACTACATGCTAGACAAATGCCCTACCATCACCAAGCATCCTACCCAGCCTATCAAATTTTATTAATCTTAGGTATTTTTAAAATTTACCGGTCACCTGAAGTATTCATATATATGTAATATAAATACATATAATTTTTACTATGCCAGAAAAATTGACTTCCCTGACACAACATTTGTAAGGAATGTTTATTATTGGTGATTTTGCTGATCCCATGTTTCTTGTTCAAATCTCTGGAAATAATCCTTAGATTATGGAATATATTTTTAGTTTGCTATCTTTGAGTACAATAAAGGACATAAAACATTATAAATATATTCTTCTATGAAATGTAATTGAATAATGATATTAACTTGGTTTCAGCTATGCAGCATTAAAATCTGATTTTTGTCTATATGAAATGTCTATATGAAATGATCACTATAATAAATCTGGTTAGTATTGATACCACACACACATGCATTTATTTATGTGGCTAGGCCTCTTAAGAATTAATCTTGAAAACCTCTAAGTGTAAACAGTTAATAAGATTAATTAAAGTAACTATGCTATACATTATGTCGCATGACTTTGACTGCCATTGGTTTTTTTTTCAGTAACTTGAATTGATAGCTTTCACATGACATGCCAATGTATTTTAGTCCATGCATTTCTATGTTCAGAGAGAGACACAAGAAAAACGAGAAAAAAGAAAAACAATATGAATTCAGACATTTACTACAGGATTAGTACTTTTATTTTATGGTCTTTCTGGTGCAATCAACAGTATAAGCAAATGTCCACAAAAGGCATGGCTATTCAAGTTTTAAGCAGATATTAAAGCAAAATTCCAAACTGCAAACACAATGGCTAAAACTTGTAAGAGTGGATGAAGATGGGGATCAAATCAGTTCAAAATATAAGTCAACTTAAACATTTTCTGAAATTTTAATGATAGTTAAAAGTCAAAATAGTTTATTTGATTTTCATAGTCTTTTGGCTATCTACTGGCAGTTCCTTAATTTGAATTTTTTTAATTTTTCTTTTGGTTTGTTTTTGGGCCACACTCGGCAAGCTCAGGGATTAATCTTGGCTATGCACTCAAAACTCGCTCCTGTCTTGAGTACCACATGGGATGCCAGGTGATCAAACCTTGGTCCATCCTAGATTAGTTGCATCTAAGGCAAACACCCTACCACTGCACCATCGCTCTAGCCCCCATTTCTTTAATTTTCATAAATTTTTATTACTATACCGTCATTTATTCTGTTATATTTTATTATCCTGAGAGATAATCAAAATCTACTATTCTAAAACTATATACAAAAATAATGATCCCCTTTCAATTTCTATGCCTTCACTTCTTCTGGATAGTTTATATAAGAAGAATCATACAATCATATAATATAATTCTATGTCTCACTTAATTAATTAGTTTGTTTTTGAAGACCAGCTTAAACTTTTTCCAAGGTTCACCATGTAAACAATACTCCATTGTTTTCATGAATGAGTACTAAATCTTCATAAAGACATGTAACACTATTTTGTTTATTCATCTTCAGTTGATGGGCATTTGGATAAATTCTACTTTGCAGAGAAAAAGTTGCTATAGCATTGATACCTACATTTTTGCGTGAATAAATGTTTTCAGTTTCCTTGAGAACCTAACTAGAAGTGAGATTTCTGGGCAATATAGTAACTGTAACTATTTGAGAAATTGGAAACACATTTTCCATGGTGACTGTACCATTTTTACATTATCTCAACTAATCTATGAGTCCATTTTATCAAATTCTGTTAATTACTTGATAAGAACCAGTGAAGCAACATTTTTATGACTTTGGTTTACATTTTCCTGAAGAGTAATGAAAATATTTTCATTTGATTATTGATAACTGTTGCTTTGTAGTAAAGCTTAAAATTGGGGAAAGTGATTATTGGCTATTTGTTTATGTTCTTCTGAGAAATATCTGTTAAAATACATTACCCATGTGCTTTGTGCTATATTTTTTTTATTAGTTTGGGGGTTATATTCAGCTGTGCTCAGATCTTACTTTTAGTGATACTCTGCTTGGGAAATCATATGTTGCCAGGTTAACCTCTTACAATGCAAGCACGTTGCCTGCTGGAATTTTTCTCTGAAGCAATTAATTTTTAAGCTATTTTATGTGAAATTGTAAAAGTCTTTATATGTTCTTGATCCTGGACCTTTACAAGGAAGGTTGTTTACAAATAATTTCCCATTCTTTGAGTTGTCTTTAAACATAAATATAATTTAGATGATTTATTTTATGAACCCCTTTATTTAAAGATAGAATTAAAAATATATCAGACATTTTATTTTAGCCTTACGACTAGCTTTCCAAGAAGTATTGAGTACTGAGAGAGACTTAAAATTATAATTTTATTTCATTGATTAAAGAGATCATTATTTTTCCTTTTGATTGTTTGAATCACACCTGATGATGTTCTGATATTACTCTGGGATCCACACTCAGGGATAACTTCTGTTGGTGTGTAGGGGAAACCATAGGATTCTTGGAATTTAACTTGACTCAGTTGCCTCCAAGTACCTTACCCAGTAGACTATTTCTTCTGCTCTGCATTTAAGAGTCCCTTCCATCCATGCATGTAAGAATATTACGAACATTTCCTCCTTCCTCTTAAGATTTTTATTTTACTATTTTATTTTGGGGAGTCAAACCCAGCAATGCTCAGGGCTTACTCCTGATTCTGCACTCAGAAATTGTTCCTGGTAGTGCTCAAGGCACCATATAGGATGCTTGGGGTGCAACCCAGGTTGCCCATGAACAAGGAAAACTTCCTAGAACTGTCCAGGATCCATAAGACTAGTGCCTTTTAAATGGCATCCATCTGCCACAGACAGTGACTGGGATGTCATACATCATTAGGTTTCTATTGTCATCATTGTGGACTCTGTGAGATCTTATCAGTTTGATTTATAATATGATCCCAACTCTTGTCATTGTTTCTTTGGTGCTTTTCATTACAGGTATCTGGGGCTAACACTGTTATTACCTTATGCCTACTATCACTATTAGTCTTATCACTATTAGTCTTATTAGTCTTACCCATATCAGCACCCTTATCTTTTCTTTCCTGTGCCTCCATTCTTTATTTTTGCTTCCCCTCCCTTCCTTTCTTCCTTCCCTTTCCTTATCTTTTCTTATTTTTCTTTTTTAAATTAAACTGGTTAGAACTTTCATAACTATGTTACATAGAAAAGTTGAGCATAGACAAATATAGAACATTTTTGTAATTTGTCTTATTTTTGAGTTTATGTGCAACTCTACATGTCATATATGTAGAGATGTATATGTAATTGTGTATAACAATACATACCATATCTCTAAATCGCTCATGAGCTTCAGGCACTTGATGTAGCTTGGCAATGATTATTTATCATACATGGTAGTTGAACTTTGTCAGATATTTTTTCTTCATCAACTGACTTGTTTATTTGAGTTTTTAAAACCATGATGAATTACAGTCAATGATCTTTGAATATTTAATTATGGAAAAAACATGTATATCTGAAATAAATCAACTTTGTCATAGTGTGTAATTCATTGTTTCCAACACTTAATTTGATTTGTTTCACAAAAAATGTTTTGTTTATTTTTATGAGAAATGTTTGTCTCATGTTATTTTGTAGTGTGTTTGTATTTTACAAGATTATAGACTTCATAGAACAGTGTGGGAATTACTTCTTCATCTTATGTATTCTTGAAGAATTTATAAAAACATTTCTTAATTCTTAAATGTTAAATATAATCTTTTATCTTGGGGTTTTTGCATTGGAAGTTTGTTTCAAGTATGACATCATGTCATTAATAGTTCTTCAAATTGAACTGAGAAAATAATACAGAAGGTAGAGCAGTAGTCCCCCAAGTACTCAACCCAGTTCTCTAATGGTTCCCCTAGTTTCACCAAGTAAGATGTTTGAGCACAGAGCCAGGAGTAATTCTTGTACCATTGGATTTGACTCCAAAACAAAACAAAATAAAAAAGAACCAAACAAGTAAAAATTTTTCATATGATTTAAATTGGATATTTCTCATTTTTGGCACTTTAAAAAATCGAACCATTCTAAGTTCTATCTAACAAGGTTATATTTTTATCTGTGAGTAGTATTCACTCATAATCATTTTGTGTCTCTGAACTTACAATGGTAATTTATTATTATTCTATTTTCTTAGTAATTTTTTCTTTTTTATTTTTCTTAAATCTTCATTATTTTCAATTTACTTTAATAACAAGAATTTGTTTATCTGCTGTGTAGGTTATTTTTTTTCTCTTATAATTTTCTAAATTTCTTACTTGGGATTTGTCTCATATCTATTTAGTTTCTTAAACTTTAACTTTTATCATTGATTTTATATTACATCATTTTCCTAATATAAGTGCTATATTTAGTGCTATATCCCTTTTATTGATGTATCAAGATTTGCTGATGTATTTTACTATGATTCAGCTCAACCTATTGGTCTCATGGTTTTAACATATACTTTAAGTTTTCATGTATATTTTTCTTTACGAAGTCTTGTTCTAATAAGTCTCAAAATTCTGTGACAGATTTTTTGACAAGTTGTTTTCATTAAAAGCATTAATTTTAAAAACTCAAAACTCAAAACTACCACACACACACAAATATACACAAATGATCCACAAATGATCCACAATATTTTTGAAGATTTTGTTATAATTTTATCTTTAGTCAATCTTTTAGCATTAAACTTAAATCATCATCGAGGCAAGCAATTTTCAGACACTTCTTCAACCATTGATTAAGAGTAGGGTGGCAGGTACTGGGTATAATATTCTGATTCTTCTGGGAAGGCTTGGTAACCTTGCCAGTTACAGCTTCCTTCTCGTCTACTGCTTTTACGATATGACATAGCACGAACAGCAAAAACAACCCAGAGGTTCTAACACATGAACTAACCAGTTACCATGTTATCAATGCAGCATCACCATAACTCAAGAACTTGAGGCCATATTTCAGCTTTTCCCCAGAATGATGATCAATCATTTACTTCAGGTTAGCAAATTTGCAAGTAATGTGGGCTTTGTGGCAATCCAGCACAAGTGCATACGCAGTACTAATTTGACATGTGTGGTTTAGGATAATCAGTTGAATTATGAAGTTAGCTGCTTTCATTGGATGGCAATTTTTGCTGTAAGTAGCCACAATGTCACAATAGACATCGTAAACAGTCACATTCTTGATATCTTAGCCCAGGTTTTCCTTAGAAAGAGCTTCACTAAACGTATCATCGTGCATTTCAACAGACTTGGCTTTAGTTGTAACATTGACTAGAGCAAATGACATCCCCCTATGCCAGGTTTGAAAACATAAATCTCAAGTTACCCATGGAAACTGACCTCAATTATTGTAAACACCCTGGAGGGGCAGGCAGTAGGAACTATCAGTTACATGAGCAGATGACAGGATAAAATTAAGAGAGAGCTTCTTCCAGCAAAATGATTCTTCTAGCATTCCCATTTTTATAGATAATTTTCCATTTCATGAGCCATAGTATGTAAGTATTGCTTATTTTCACTGTTCCAAATATAAATTGGCACAAAAGCTAAGGTGTCAAGTTTATGTGCAGTTTTTTTATTTAGATGCTGACTTATTTAACAGTTTCCTCTTATATCTTCTGGCTATACGTTCCTTTTATCTCTCCCGTGTATCAGTGGAATCCATTTTGTTGACACCAACAATGAGCCTTTTTATACCCACTGTGTTAGTGAGAAGGGCATTCTATTAGTTCTACTCATTCCGGAGATAGCCTCCTCAAATTCACCTTCACCAGTAGGATGAAGATGGTGCAATAAGTCTGAGAGGTGATTAAGATCAGGCTTTTGATAAAGTCTCTGTGTCTTGGAACATCAATGATGGTCTCAAAGTATTTGGTGGCCTTGAACAGGAAGGTATCGGTGATAATATCATACTCATATTCTGCTTTCAGCATATCCAAGACACAAGCATAATAAAGGAACATTTGTATTCTATCTTGATGGCTTTCTTCTCAAACTTATCTATGATTCTCTTGTTAATGCCTTCACATTTGTAGGTAAAGTAACCAGTAATGGTGGACTTGCCTGAGTCTAGGCCTCATGATGACAATGTTGGTGTGAGTCTTTTCCTTTTCCATTGTGGCTTGTGTTTCATTGTTGTTTCCTCAATAGTTGTGGTTGGTGACAAAAGCATTACAGGAATAAAGCTAACGTGTTATAATTTTAAGTTTGTTGTTTTCCTCCCTCTGTCATAGCTCTTCTTTCTTTGAGTTCATCTAGCTAGGTTTTATTTATAATTTTGTATTTTTAATCAGTAGAATTTCCATATGACTTTTTCACATCTTCTGTTTCTTTATTAGCTCTTTCTATTTTATATTTGCTTCAAACATTTTTGTAACTTCTTGTATATGTCAAAAAATTCCACCATCTGGGACATCACTTTTTTTTTTTTATCAGTGTCTGTTCATTGCCTTTCCTTAAATTTTTTTTAAATTTGGGCATTGTAGTTTATAATACCATTAATGATAAGGTTTCATTCATACAACATTTCAACATCATAACCTCCATCAGATTGTCCACTTCCTTCCATTATCATCTCAGTGCCCTCCCACCCACATCTTCTTTTGCTTGCCCCCCCCAGTGTTGCCTTTGGCCATTCATTATTTTCTTGTTATTCCATATATAAAGAGCTTACTCTCTTTCTGTCCCTCTTCTTCAGTATAATTTTACTCACTGGGATACTCTACAGACTCATCAGTATAGGAGAAATTGCATGATTTTATCTTTCCTCGGAGTAAAGGAGTAATCCATGTATACAGTCCATAGTTTCTTTATCTGGTCAATTGTTTTTGGATACTTGGCTTTATTTTTCTTGCTTTAATTATTATGAAAAAACACTACAAAGCACATTGGAGCACAAATGTATGTTTCTAGGATAGAATTTTTAGATCCTTGGGTTATATGCCAAGAAGTGGAAATACTAGGTCATATGAAACATTGATTCTCAGTCATTTGAAAGATGTCAATTTTTCCTTTGATAAAAAATTGAACAAGTTGTCATTTCCACCAAGATTGAATGAAGATTCCTTTTCCCCAATAGTCACATTTTTTTTCAATTGAGGAATCGTCAGTGATTTAATACTGTTGGTCAAGTGAACTGAAGCAAGAATATTAAATTAAGAAGCTCTTTTACTGTAAAGAAATAATCACTAGAGCAAACTGGTACCCCATAAAATGAGAGAAAGTATTTGCCCCATTTAAGTGACAAAGACTTAATATGGAATGTATAGAACAATTTGTAAAACTTAACAAGCAAAAACTATCAACCACTTCAAATAATGGGAGACAAAATAAACAGAAACCTCATCAAAGAAGACATGCATATAGCCCATAGGTAGATGAAAGAAATACTTTGAACACATTAAGAATAGTTGAAAAAACAGTGAACTATTGCCTCACACTGATGAGACTTGCACACAGCATAAATTTAAACAATCCTTGCCTTTTCTTACTGAAGCTGAACTCTCTTGGGTCATTAAGTGAATGCTTTTTTTTTTTTGTTTGTTTGGTTTTTGGATCCCAGCAGCACTTAGGGGTTACTACTGGCTCTAAGCTCAGAAATCATTCACGGCAGGCTCGGGGACCATATGGGATGTCGGTTTTCAAACCATCATCCTTCTGAAGTAGGCAAACATCCTACTTCCATGCTATCTTTCTGGCCCCAAGTGAATGCTTTTTATCTCTTGGCATTTTAGAAGCTATTTTATGCAATTCTAGTTCCATAGTCTTCTTTGTCAAGACTGGGTTGTAATTGGATCATTCCATTGCCAATAATTAAGGGTAGAAATCTAGGCTCTAAACTTATTTTCTATACACCATTGCCGATACGGGAGGTGATGAAACACTTGACTATTTTTAGGCAGGTTTGAAAATATAAACACTTAGGGCCAGAGCAGTGGCACTAGAAGTAAGGTGTCTGCCTTGCAAGCTCAGGCCTAGGATGAACCATGGCTCTATCCACCCGGCATCCCATATGATTTCCCCAAGCCAGGAGTGATTTCTAGCGCATATCCACGTGTGGCTCCAAAAATAAACAACAAACAAACAAACAAAAAAGAAAATATAAACACGTCATTTGGCCTCATGTGATGATGTGCAAGAAGGGTACATTAACACAGGGCAGAATTTGAAAATTCTGGACTGCACTGTCATCCCTGACAAACCTGGTAGGACGTTTAAGTAAATGGTGTTTTATTACTGCTTGATTGACATGGAAATTTGCACATATCCCAACAGAACTCCATAGTCATCAACCCAGAGATGCCTCTATTGAGTTATACATGCGGCATCTAGAATGATGATAAAAGTCCAATCTTCACAGATGCTCGTCTGCTACCACTGCTGACAGAGAGCACAAGAGTACGTTATTGATTTCAAATCAGAGTATAATGTTAACACTCCCTTGGTCTCTGGAGCATCAGATTGGAAGAGGAAGAATTATATCGTCAATCACCTACTTTTGTGTCATACACTCAGGCTCTATCTGGTGGGGAAGGAAGAAGTTATATTGTTATACAAAGTGGAATTATTGGTTTCTCACTCGGGTTGTTTATGTAGGTAGGGAAATCATAAAGTCCTGTTGTCTTTGAACGTAGAAGTACTGCCTTCAAAATGTTTCTGTTTTTCTCAATTGTCATTTTCTCTTTTCTTTTTTGATTAGAGAATGAAGTATATTTGCATGTACTCATTGATAATTTGTGTTCAGCATACTCAAGCATTATGTCTAGAATATGTGAGAGACAAAAAACTACTAAAGAAATGAATCATCCTGTTGTTTAATTCTCAAGGTCTCTAGATCCACTTATTTTAGTTTTATATATAATATCTTGAGTTTCAACTATTCTTCCCAAGGGAAAGAAATATGCCTATATTGTTTCTTCTTAGAAGTCTTTTATCACATTATTTAAAATTTTTTATTTTATTATATACATATAAACTCATATATAAGAATGTAATATTTACAAAGTATAACATTATATATTAATATAATATGTATGCTAATACTTATATAGCTATATGTAGTATAAAATTATATATATGTATATATATTTTGGACCACATGTGGTTGTGCTAAGGCATCACTACTGACCATGTTCAGTGGATCATATGTAGTGCCAGGAATCAAACAAAGGTCAGCTGTGTACAAGACAAGTGTTTTAATCCTGTACTAGTTCTCTAGCTCCAAAATAGTTTTATATTTAAAGACATGGCAGAGAAGAGAGAAAGGGGGAAAGAGGGAGAAAAACTGGGACATTGGTGGTGGGAAATGTGCACTGGTGAAGGGTGTTCTACATTGCATGACTGAAACACAGTAATGAAAACAAACTTAAAAAAACTGGATGAATAGCTTTGTAAACTGCAGTGTTTAAATAAATTAAGTTTAAAAAATAAGGGCCCAGAGAGATAGCACAGAGGCAGTGCGTTTGCCATGCAAGTAGCCGACCAAGGATGAACCAGGGTTTGATTCCCAATATCCCCTTTGTTCCCCCCGAGTTTTCCAGGAGCAATTTATGAGTGGAGAGCCAGGAGCAACCCCTGAGTACTGTCAAATGTGGTCCAATCCCTCAATAAATATTTTTTTAAAAATAAAACAAGGGACCAGAGTGATAGCACAGCATATAGTGCTTTTGCCTTACATGTGGACTATTCAGGTTTGATCCCAGGCAACCCATATGTTCTCTGAGTAATTTCTGAGCGCAGTTTTAGGAGTAGCCCCTGAGCACTGCCAGATATGTCCTCTAAACCACCAAAAATAAGTAAATATATAAAGATATGTTAGTATAATGATAAATTACAAAATATCTCACATTTGGTTTCCAGTACTATTAACATTCAATATGCACACATTATTTATATTTGCTTTTGGTGGGCCACTGTAGACACATTATTACGAAGTCCCACACATCAACTATCTTTTTTAGTTTTTTCATGTTATTCTTTTTTCTATTTCAGGTTCATACCCATGATATTATGTTATTTTTTTTAATTATGCATTCGAGTTTCCCACATTTGGGGAAATCACAGGGGTCAGCACATCCAAAGTGCAATGGATAAGCCTCACCCTGGAAAAAACACCTTCGTGATCATTTTATCTCCCCTGCCAGGTAAGTATATATTTGGATGTAATATTCATTAAATTTCTTTTGGCTGTGACAGTTTCTAAAACTTCCATGTCTTTCATGCTGTAGGCAGCATTAACGAGTACTTACATTTTGTAGACAATGATTTTATTTAAATTTCTTTCATGTTTTTCTAATATAACCATATTGCTAACATAAATTTTGAGAAAATCAGAGATAAATTTACCATTGGCATCATATAATAGTAAGTACTCAATAAGATTTGTCATTGCTAATGTTGACTTAGTCACTTGACTGAGGTAATATCAATCAAGTCCCTCCACTACAGTTATTCTTCCCTCACTCTTTCCCACATTATTCTTTCTATTGCAAGAAGACACAATGAACATCTTCTACTGAACTAAGTCAGAAAGAATGATGCTTTACAGTATGGCCTCATTAATTATGTTGCTTTTTGATAATAATCACGTATTCTAATTGTAGTTTGTTCTCTTTATTACAGCTTTGGTCACTCCAATGTCACCGTACACCAATGTAGATATTTCTCTCTTGAGCACTTAATTTTCAGACATTCAAAATTTCTCAGTATCACTTTTTAAACTTCAGATACTCGGTATTTGTCAGACTTACCATGAATATTTATGTTGTGATCCAGTACTAGAACTAGCAATTGCTCCAAAGATCCATGATCTTTTTTAAATGCAGAATGATATTGGCCACCAATCTCTAGCCACTGGAAATATTTCTTTACTGGAGCACTATGATCTTTAAGTTCTTTTAACTTACATATGCTAATACTAACTTTTTCACAAGGCTTATTCCACCAGTCAGGGATTCATGAGTAGCCCTCAGAGGCATTCTTATATTTCATCACCATGGGTAAGTCACTTTTTTAGGTTTTCTCTATAGCACAGTAGTATCTGCACAACTTTTCATCTTCAGCCTGCTTTCACCATACCAATATGTTTGCTAATTTCCTGAGTAAAATGATCTTTTATATTTTGTTTATACAACAGAAGTCATAATAATTCTCAAAGGGTATCTACTAAATGAGTGAATAAATTGTACCATACTTTTATATGAAAATAATTTTATAGCTTTAATCACTTGACTGATCCTTCAATAGGGTATTTCATGACTTTAAGTAAAGCATTGTGCATCTTTTGCATAATTTATATTTTAATACACTTTCTTTCCTAGTACTAATTAATATCCCACTAATGCTGAAGGGGAGAACACATAGTTTATTACCTTTATTGCTTAAACATAATGATAAAACGACAAAAAAAGTTCCCCTTTGCAACACTGGTTCTAATACACTGCTGCTAAAAACAATCACTCTAAAATGAATTTTGTGTATATAATCTCAAGAACTAAGGGATATTTAACTGCAATAGAAATAAAGCTATCTCAGAAAAAATCTCCCAAAAATATTAACATGAGTTTTGAAACATGTATTTACATAATAGCAATATCTGATTTAAACTCTGTCAAAAAATTTATCCAGATTCTGTCTTTTCATATAAAACTTGGACCTAGAGGTCTATTTTGTTATAAATGTATGAGGGCAATAGAAAAATATTTAAATTGCCTGGAGGTACCACAAGACCATGAATAAAAGCAATGATAAAATGCTAAGGACATACATGTTTATAAAATGTATATCTATAAGTCACTGGTTTCTTTGGGGTACCAAATAATTCCAGAGAAAAATATCCATGAATTTAAAATAGATTGCTTATATTTTTTCCAAAATCACAGTGGATTTAGTTATGGTATGTGAATGCCTGGGGTGAACAAAATGGCCATGAATAATGCAACTCACAACCAGAGAAGTATTTCACTATCAATACACGTGAGAAACTGTTAGTATGCGATCAAGTCCCATGCCAAGGACATCAGTACTCAGCAAAAAGACATTTACCCAAAACGCTGCAATACAATTTTACTGAGTTTCTTGAAAAACAAAACAAAACAAAACAAAACACAAAATGTCACTAGCTATTGAACGCTGACTCATTTCCTTAACAATATGTCTATAAGTGTAAAATGTTCTTGCAGAAAATGAATTCACAAATGTGTTTTACTGAGCACTGGAAATTCCTTGGGAAGAGACATCTTTGGGGATAAAATTGATGCTCAAGTTATTAGAGTGCTTTACTGAACTTCATCGTTCAACTGAGAATTGATGAGGAAAGTTGTTTGCATTTCCTTTGATGGTGATGCAGAAAGGTTGGCTGTATTTTACTATGCAATTGAAATAAGTTTATGCTCTTAAATGTAAAATTTTAAACTCTTCCCATTCAAATAACATAGCTTCTGTCTGCTCGGCACCAGCTTTATGTGAGGCACTTCACAAGTGCTTTCTTTCTGTCCATCACTTAGATATCATAACTATTCCTGAAAGCAGATCTCACTATATGTATTGCTTAAAGCAATAAAATAATCTTTCACACAAATAGACATTAAGCAACATGCAATATGGATTTAAACTCAGGAGAGTGGGACTCTAATGGATTAGACCTAATGCTAAATTTTTCAATCAAACGGATTAGATTACCCAACACTTTGATCATCTCTCTACAAGAAATCAGAATTGTCTGAGGCCAAAAAATATATTGCTTAATAACCTTAAAGTATTTAAATGATTTTATATTTAAAGTAATTATTTTGCTCTTTAACTTTTCATACATTACTGCACATGCATGCCTGATAATATAAAGTATAAAAACTAAAAAATTATAAGTGGTCTATCACTAACTCAGTATATATTCAACCAGTGAAATAATTGCTTTGTTGTAGTTTTTGGTCAAAATGAGTATTTTGTTTGAAAGAAGAAAAAAATAAATACAATAAATTGACTTGAAAGCAAGTTAATGATGAGATGATTCTTTCTCTGGGTATTCTTGTTTCAGGACAAATACAGACATTATAAAAATAGAGCGAGGTTGATTGAGGAAGAACTAGAAATAACATTTCAATGAGCTTTCAAAATCTGAGACTGGAGAGATAATGAACTGTTATTTGTTTCCCTTGCACAATGCCTAAAAGGGTTTTATCCCTGCTACCCCATATGGTCCCTTGAACCCTGCCAGGAATAATTCCTGAGTGAAGAGCAATGAAAACCCCCTGAGGATTTCTCTATCTGGCCTGAGAACCAAAAAATAAAAATATCTAAAAATATGACATGTGAAATGGAAGTTGAGATGAAAAGAAATAACTTTGATTGATAACTGGTGGGGTTCCTGTTCCTTGTCAGTAGAAAGACAAAAAGTGAAGTGATAATATCAGTCTTTGGTCAAGAATTAAGGTGAGTTTTTCCATTAGGAATAAAAGAAAATGATGCTGGGTACAAATGGACAAAAAAATAGTGATATTTGTATAATAAAATATAAACTTGCTATCCACAGTTTGCTTCTCCATGGCAACAATTATTTAAAATGAAATAACATAATAAAAACAGCATAGAAAAAATGGTTGAACTTATTAAGACAGAAAACAAAAATAGGAAAAGAAGAAGCGGCAACAGCAGTGCATCAAATCTTTTAATGAGAGAAACAAATGGTCTACAAATCAATCATTTAAGTTTAAGAAATTAGAGAAAAAATAAGTTCAAGAGGCCCTTTAATCCCCAGTGCTACATGGTCCTCTGAGGATCTCTTAATGGAACATTGGAACTCCCCTAAGCATCATAGGCATGACCTGAGGTACTTTAGAAAATCCCAGGGCTGTGCTCAGTGATGCTCCTTAGACTGTGTGATTTTGGGAACTGATCCCGGGCAAACCACATGCAAGACAGTACTATTTCTAAGGTCCCTTACCCATCAAGATTTATTATAACAAGAAT
>PVKC010020930.1:0-18393 GCA_004027635.1 Crocidura indochinensis
TTAATTCTACACACACACACACACACACACACACACACACACACACACACACACACACACACACACACACACACACCTTTCTCACTTTCTTCAGGCAAACCATGTACCTGGACTAAACAGAATGTCAGTTTGCAACGTTATGGACTTAAATATCTTACTTGTTATGCTGATGCTTGTATTTTTCTCTACAATTTTTATTTTATTTCTACATAATTAGTTGCAAAATAACTTTCAAGACCAGCCTCTGAAATTATTGCTGCTATCAAATATTCTTTTTGCTTAGAGATTAATTGTTTATTTTTAGTTAAATGTTAAAGGAAAAACATTTTATTAATTTTATGTTAGCTTTAACAATTTTTATTAAAATGGAATATGTGCTTGGGGGTCCCATTGCCAGGTATGGCCCCTAAAAAACCAGTAAAAAAGATAGAACATATTCATGTATGAGAAAAATTGATTTACTAAATGGACCTACTATCTGCTCAAGTTAGGGTGAAAAAGCACTGAGAGTTACTTCTGTTTTAGAAACCTTGTGAGGCTGGCACTGTGGTTAAGGAACATTACCCAAGTTTATTATTTATTGCCTGTAATATCATTATTTGCAATTACATGCTGCCCTCTAGTGAAATAGCAGAAGGTATGTACTGGGTGATGCCAGTTTTGTGCTTTTCCTGTTTAAATTTTGATGTGTATTATGATTCTTCCAAATGACTTTGGAGGAAAAGCACTGATTGAAGTTAGATTTCCTAGGAAATAAGAGATCTCTCTCTATATGTATATGCATGATTTGAATTTTTTATTTCAACAGTTGTTTCAAATATATAGTTTTCATATTTTAATGAAAACACGCAAATTTAGCTTCTAAAATGTACACCAAAAATTATCTTTCACAAATATTAATAATAAAACATTTTTATAGTTTCTTTTGTTAGATTTTTGGTGGACTTAAAATTCAAATGCATATTATATTGTATTCTTGCATATAACTTGATTTATTTTTTTAAAAAATCTATATTTAATTAAAATTTTTTCAAATTTAGAGTTCCCCTGTCATGATCCAGGGATCCATTCCTTGCATACCTTAAACTTTGCACTGTTATCTTTCCAACCCTTTACTTCATTCCTTTATTTAATTTGGAGGTGGTGGTTTTTGTGGTCACACCCTGCAGTGCTCAAAGATAACTATTATTCTTGGTGCTGTGCTCAGGTATCACTCCTGGCAGTGCTTGGGCTACCATGTGCAGAGTTAGGCATGAAATCCTCATGTACCATGAGCAAGGCAATCACCTTACCTGTTGAACTATTATAGGGTTCCAGAGTAGAAGGACGAGTCCACATAACTGGAATAAAGTTTAATACTTTAATTCATCTGCCAACAAGACCCCCCAGCCTGGCCAGCCAGGGCCATCCCCCAAAGAAGATGAGCCCCACCCAAGGTCATGATGAAGATTATATAGGGAAAGGACATTGAGAGGTTCCAAATTTCAGATGATCCTTAAAATGATTGGATCTTGTCTAGGGGTATCTTCCTACTGCTTCCTTGTCATTCCCTGACAGGCTACCTGGTATGGCCAGGTAGCTTGGGGCAGGGTCTATGGAAATAGGCTTGTGAAGCCCTAACGTGTGATTTACACCATGTGGCTCTTACAAAATGGCATCTCTTCCTGCTCAGGACCTCAGACCTGCCATGCAGCCTTTACAAAATAGTGTCCTTCCTTGTTCAGAGTTCAGGTCCCAATACTATCTTAGGCTCTTGTTTTTTTTTTTTTTTTTTTCAGAGAGCTGAAATTCATTAAAAAAAAAAAGAAACTTTCTAGGAAAAGAAAGGGCATCATTATTCTTCAGTGATTTAGACAAGAGCTCCTACTCTACCAGCCTCTCCTTATTCCTAGTATTTTTCTTCCCTACCTATGTCCCTCTCCCAAATATCCCTTCACTGAACCATTTGCCCAGTTCTGGGTATTTGATTGTTGAATTTTTCATCAAAATAAATGACATTTGAAATTCCCAACCCAAGACAAACACTGCCCTTACAGACAGATACCTATTGCATTTATACTCACAGAGCCACAACATGTAAACAGCTAGAAATGACCTCAGACATGAAAATGAAATTCTTCCTCTCCTTGCTCTCTAGAAGGACCTTGACCCAGCTGGACTCTGTGTGAATTTTCTGGGTCTCTGAATTTTTTCAGAGGGGAGTTGATTGAAGCTGAAGTGTCTTGATGGTCTCTGAGGGTCCTTGAACTTGCACATGCTCCTTACTTGAGATAAGAGTGCTCTGTAAGACTAAGAAAGTGGAGAGAAACCACAGAGGTAGCAAGCATATGAAGAGACCCGGAGTTATCTGCATTCAATGGAGAAGCTTTGATTGATGGGATGTAAGTCAGTCCAGCTTGTCCCTTACTGTCCTCTTCCCCAACCAAAGCAAACCAGGCCAGGAGAAGCATCACTGAAATGAAAGATGAACAGCTACCCTCCTGCACCAAACTCAAGGACTGGCAGAGGTTTTGAAGCTAAGTCCAAACTATCCTCTGAGACATCCTTGTCTATACAAGTCAGAAGAAAAATAAAAGCTATTTTAACAATATTAAGATGCTATAATTATTCCTAAGAATTGTTGATGATTAATCTTCAGCTTAATGTTATACAAAAGTTAAAAGTAGCTTGTTCACAGCCATCAATTCAGTCAATGTTATTGATAAAGAAAATCACACAGCTATAAAAGATTCTCCAGGAAACAGAAGTAGCTTTCAACACATCTGAAATGAATTTGCAAAATGTTTGCAAAACACTGAGACCAAAAGGAAAAGAATCTCGGAGAAACGGGCATATTCTTCAATAAGTATGAGGATTTATGACAATTTTTTAAAACATAGTTTACAAACTGATCAATAAAGCAGTTGTGCACAAATTATAGATCTGGTGCTCTCCGGGTATTACTGTGTCACAATATTTTCTTTGCACCCCTTTATGGGACTTCTAGCTCTGGCGCTTTTACATACCTGGAAGTTGCTTAGATTGCTGAGGGTCACAGCCAGCCAGAATGCCAGAATCACACTCTGTGGTCGTGGAACATGAGGGATTTGAACCTGTAACCACGTGCTTGCAAGGCAGGTATTTTAAGCCACTGCGTGACTCCTGGGGACCGTCAACTGCTATTCATAGCTTGTCTCAAAAGTGTCCTGCATTGTGTTATTCTCCATTCTCTCCATCTATTAAAATCTTTTTTATTTTTTTTTGTTTTGTTTTGTTTTTGGGTCACACCTGGTGGTGCTCAGGGGTTATTCCTAGCTCTGCACTCAGAAATCACTCCTGGCAGACTCGTGGAACCACATGGGATGCCGGAAATCGAACCCAGGTTCGTCCCAGATCAGCCACATGTAAGGCAAACGCCCTTCTGCTGTGCTATCTCTCTGGTTCCGTCCATCTATGAAAATCTACACAAGCTTTGATACAAATCTCAAACTAAACTAGTACAAAAATGAGACAGAATGAAATAAGATATATGGTTTGCTTCTACAAACTTCCGAGTAATTAAAGTAGTGAATTATTCATTTTTTTAAAATCTTGTTTGCCTAGTCATAATCATCAGATTATTTTTCAGGTCTTAATAATCACATTTCACATGCTTTCAAAGCTGATTGGTTTCAGGCAACGCTCTCTCAGCATTCTGCAGCCATAACTCATCCATTCTCCTAGCAATTCTAGCAAATGTGATTCTGCTGTTGGCCCTATGTGACTCGGAAATAATTTGCCCCAAGGTCATAGAGCTATTTTAGTGAGTTTCCAGCCCTAAGGATCTGAACCCTGGAGCTAGATTCTGATCCTAGAACTTCCACACTTCTGATTATGTCATCTACTGACAATGTAAATAGAACATTCACAAACTTGAGAAAGGTCTCCACTTTACCAGTTAATCATCACCTTCTTTCCTAGCTCCTTTGATGGATGCAAAGGTGTTGTGTATGTAAACATTTCCATGGGATTATTATGTTACTGATCCTACCCTGATCTGTGATTGTGTCCTACCCAAGGGTGTGACCTGGCAATCTGCTCCCACCCTGGGGTGGTTCCTGATTCTGATGTATAAAAGCAAGGGTCTGTGGAAGGCAAGGGTCTTTTTTCCTGGGGCTGATTCTGGGGCTTTTGGCTTCAGTCTTATCCACGGAATAAAAGCTGTTTTCTTCCAAAGCCTGACTGCCTGTTAGCTTTCTTCCCACCGCATTCCCCTCAGAACCGCTGGCTGAAGAGGGTAACAGATGTGTGGTCCGAACTGGAGGAGAAAGGCCTCATCCTCCATCCCTCCATCACTCAACTCCATCAAGGGCTGTATTGCAACACAAGGAATTTACATTTCTTTGAAGTCAATCAGAGATCCTTTTTGAAAAACTATGGTTAACGCAAGAGACAAAGGGAATTTGCAAAAGAGATAGTGCATGGACCAGGAATGGGAAGGAAATGAGAAGAGCTATAGCTATGGAGGAGAGTCTCAAAACTAAGAGTATTGCTCATGGAACAAAGCATTCCACATGTGTGAGTTTGGGAGAAAGAGTGATTGTTCAGGCTAGGTTCAGTCTCAGTCATACAGAATATGGCTTGGAAAGAGGGAGCCTTGGAATATGGAGTTTTAGCAATGGTAGGGGAGATTTTCAGGCCTTACTACAGCTTTGCTTTATTTATTTATTTATTTATTTATTTATTTATTTATATTTTTACAAAATGTGGGAGTGGAACATGACAGAGAAGAGACAGAACTGAAAAGGAAATGAATGTGAAAGATCTTATAATAAAGCAAGTTGCCATAGAGTCCATTTTTTTCTCTGTTTTTGTTTGGGGAATAGAATGGAAGAGATATGAGGGAGAATGAAAAGAATATAAGAGGATAGTTTATACATATGCTTGTTTATTTTTGGACCATACAAAAGATGGGAATTAAATCAGAATAATGGGTCAGATGGAGTGATTCGCTTGCCAGAATTAGGGTTAAGGTTTGATGATTTCACAGTTCCAAAAAGAAAAGAGAAAACCCATGGAAGGATAGGAGAAACTGTTCCAGTTATATTAGTCTTCAGTAAATAATCCACACAGGTGAGAGGGTAAAAGAGCAAGAAAGTCAAATACAAGCAGTTTACCAATAAGTCTGCTACTCTGATCCAGGAACTTGCAAGCATGCAGCAAAAAGCTTCTTTCTCAGTTACCTGCTTCCTTTTTATTCTGCTCCAAACCGCACTCCTCCTTCCAAGGGAAGGGGAAAAGGCAGACAGAGAGAACAAATACAAAAGAGAACTGATACAAAAGCAAAGTTCTCTGTATACCTCACACTTCCACCTACTTTAGTATAAAAATTAAATGAACATGAAAATTGAGGGATAGGCCCTAAAGAGGCAAGGTAAAAACTAAGCTAAACAACTAAGCTAACCACATGCAAGCTATGTGCCCTAACCACTATACTATTGCTCTGTTCCCATTAGTTTATGCATTTTTTTACATATCTTTGTCCTTCTCTATTTTTCTTAGATTCTTATAATCATAACCTGACAAAAGTATAGATGACCAACTGGAAATTATGGAATTTCTATTTGCTTCTCTGTTTTATGACCTGAAGACTCAGCTATTGATCTCTCCTCTAACATCCCAAATCTTATCTCAGTATAATTTTGATCCCAGTATTTTCAATCTGAAGTCATTTTATTTATGATATGTTTTATGTTCAAATGTAAATACAATTTCCAAAGTATACCATTCACCTTGCTCATAAATAATATCCAACCTAATGTTAGTTTGGATTAATTTTATTGTTAATATTATTTACTGAAAAGAGTCTAACCCCAATTAGCATTGTGAATGGTCGGCCCTGTAATGACCAGATATCCCATTCTATTACATTACTGAAATAATTTGCATAATAATTATGGCTTAGATTCTGTTGGTAATTGGAATTGTTTCCCTTCTGGTAATGATGTAACAATGATTTCTCATTAATCACATGTAAAGCTCTGCCAGATGGTAGATTTAAGGAAGTAATACAATAATACACTCCCACTAAACTCATGGTCATTATCATCTGCAGTGATTTTATTTGCCCCACTGTCTTTGCTCTAAGATATTTCTAGTTTCTAAACCACCCATGTGATGGAAAAACTATTTAAGCTGCAAATATGGTTGACCTAGGTAAATTTTATTTAATAAAACTGTGGATTCCCCATCTTGCCCTCCTTACATTTCTAAATTTCTCCCTCCTCTAATATGAAAATGAAGTCTCAAAAAATATCATAGGCTATCAAGGAAATTGAGACACATTTATCTTTGTGCATGTCTCTCTGAATATGTTTATATGCAACGTGTTTATAGAACTTAAAGTAATTGAGGCAAGTTAGAGTTTGCATAGCGAAACAATATAAAACTAAAGCCATAGCTTTCACCTTACAAAAATATTCTTTTAAACCAAGTCTTTAAAGTTCAAGTGCCCTTTTTTAATTAAATATTATTTAATCTATATTTTTTACCCCAGAACTATTAATTCAATGACCCCAACTAAATTAAGCATATACATTTATTTACAAGCATTTAGACACATGTTTATAGTGATATATTACCTATTATTATTTGAGGCGATATGATATAATACAAAGAATATGTGCAGGGAGTCAAGTATAATTGATCCATTCTTGACTATGATTGCGTATAAGGCAATCTTTTTTTTTTTGGGCCACTCCCAGCGGTGCTCAGGGGTTACTCCTGGCTATCTGCTCAGAAATTGCTCCTGGCAGGCACGGGGGACCATATGGGACACCGGGATTCCAACCAACCACCTTAGGTTCTGGATCGACTGCTAGCAAAGCAATATAAGACTATCTGTTTGAACATTAATTTCCTCATCTGTGAAATGGCAATCATCATAGTCATTATTTACATTTTATTTGAGATACAAGTTTTATATCCACAGCAGAGTCCCTTAAAAATGTGTCTCAGATAAAAGAAAGACATGCTATGCTCTGAACATATTAGCTTAAGCTGTCCTAGGCTCCATTTGTATTATTGCTCTTTTTCTTGGGGTAGAAGTTTCTTTGTGCACAAGATCTAAGATAGGCCATCACTCCATATATATTCCAAATCATAAGGAGAGAGTGCACATAACTTTTAAAAACCTGCCTAGAATGTTCATATATCACTTCTATTTATTCCCATTTCAGAGAACTTACTATCTAGCTGCAAGGGAAGCTGTTAACTTTGTATTGCTTAGCCATGTCCTCATTGAAACTAGGAAATATTCTGCTACTAAAAAAGAGTAAAGGACTGGGAAGATAATAAAGTGTTTTAGAAACTTAGCTCAAAAGTGGTTGATCCTGGTTAAATTTCTGGCACAACATGGTTCCTTGAGCACCACTGAGAGAGAGTGACCCCCTAGTAGAGAGCTGAGAGTAGTACCTAGCACTGCTGGGTGTGTTTCCTTTCCAAAATAATAAGAAAAAAAGGGGAATATATTTTAGACGATGACCAGAATTTGCCATTCCGTATTACGTGGATGATGGGAAAATCAAATGAACTAATAATGGCTGGCTAGTTCACATTAAAAAATCTCTGCACATCCATATTCATAACAATAGCATCCAGACAGATGAAAGGTGGCAAAAATCTAGGTACTCATTGACAGATAAATGTACATACAAAAAAGGTGGAAACGGAAAAGAAAACATTTTTAATCTTAACCCATGCTATGATTTGAAATATTTTGTGAGGATAGTATGAAAAATCAACCACAGAAAGCCAAACATCATATTGTTCCACTTGTGTAAGATACTTAGAGTAGTCAAAATCATAGAAATAAAAAGTAAAATGATTGAAGCTGGGGGCTGGAGAGAAGAGGAATGGGAAATTCATGTTTAATGGGTAGACATTCAGTTTTTGCAAAATGAAAGAGTTCTGTATATGGATGGTGGTGACAGTTGCATCAAATAACACAGTTGGTCAGTTCACCTTGAACAATATGTTTGAAGATAAGGATTAGATAGAATAAAGTCTATTTTTTCTCCCATCTGAATCTAGAGAGCCAATTTTATTTCTGACTACATGGCTAGGAATTCTCATCTTGGGCATCTGCAAGAAAACTGGATAAGAGTTTATTGTGTGGTACTGATCAGGAGTGACAATGAACTAACTTTAGGCCTTCTCTTTTGAGGCTAGACTTTGGGATACTCTTTAAGGTCAAACTTTACTATTCTTGCATAAGTCAGAACAGGTGGTGGAGAGAACAACTTCTTCATTTCTAAATAAATAAAAAACAACTTTGTTGTTAAATAAATGACTTAAAATGATTTTAGTTTTTTTCCTTTGGGCATGCAGTAGGGATAATAATTTCTCTCAGAGTAATTAAAATATGACAATATATGTAGAACATGCTGCTTAGTGCCCGAAAAAGTAATTTCTCACTACCTATTTAGTACTTTTCATACTATTTCTAATGAATTTCTGAGCTAATACAACTTTTCTCAAGTCACAGAGATTTCATCCATGTTTAATCATCTGTGACTACACAAAGCCTTTATATACAATGACTGTTCCCTGAAATGCATATTTGCCAGTTGGATGCCACAACAAAATAGCATAGACCAACTGTTTTTCTCAACAGGTAGGCATTTATTGGAGATTGGAAACTCAATCTCAAGGTGTTGGCAGAGCTGTTTTCTTGTGAGAGCTTCCCTTAACTTAAAGGCAGACAGCTTTAACTTTACTTGAAGTTTTTGAATCCCTTTAAATTTGTATACAAACTTAGATGTGAAAAAAAGTTTTCAGAACTACCATCAGGTGATAAAATGGATATGACCCCCCCCCCAAGAGAAAAACATCACTAATGGATAGTCACAAACTCATCAGCAAACATGTTATTGACCAATTCACTTTGTTCCATCTATATTGGGGTGTGTGAGCTCCTTATAACATCAACCAAGCCATATACATAAATTAAGAATCACTCAAGTAAAGGCTTTCTGATGTGACAGTTGTATAACTTAGGAGAATTTTGAAGTAGTTAAATTTGGAACAGTCATAGCTAAAATTCTTTAGGGAATTACCAGAAGAAACAGCAAATGAATATTCAGTAGGAACAAAGTCTCGATCACAGTGAAAAATATAAATGACCCTAACATGAGTATCTTCTGTTTCAGGCCCAGAGTTCCTTTCACGAACACAGGAGTTAGTAAACATTTATACAAAGTTCAAGAAAAAGTATTTCAGGTTCTTCAAGTCTTGGATTTCTATTATAATTATTCAGCTCTTCTGTAGTAGTCAAAGTAGTGACAACAATATGCAAATATGGTCATCTTGCCATCCCTACATTTGCTATATATGAAATAAGAATTTGTGGGGCAGGGACTGGAGTAATTTCATAGTGGGTTGGGTGTTTGCCTTGCATTCATCTAACCAAAGTTCGATTCCCAGCCCTTCACTGGGTCCCATGAACATTGTTGGGCATGATCGCTGAATGCAGAGCCAGGAGTAAGTCCTGAGCACAGCTGTGTGTGGCCCAATGCCCCAGTCCCCCCATTCCCCCCCAAAAAAAAAGAAGAAAAAAAAGATGTAACAGTACCTACTCATCTCATCACCAAATTCTTAATTGGGATTTGTGTATGTGTCTTCTATCTGATGTTCAGAATACCACCCAAAATTTTCCTACCCTAGACATCTTCATTAATTGTGTTTCATCCTCTTATAGTTCCTTATCTTTCAAATATTCTCAGTAAACTAGTTCCAACAGAGCTGTGTTTTAACTTTATTTAATTTCTTCAAAATTTCTAGTTGTTAATCTCTAGAAATTTCTCCCTACATTCCCTCCTTCTTTTGATATGGTTTGATATGCTAAATATGAATCAACCTCCTCTAATTTCTCAGATTTGTTTTTCTTCTTTTGTTCATGATTAAACTCAACCTCAGATAACCCACAAGAAATAATCTCAGATCTTTACCAGGATTTCTCCATACTGATCTCCTCATTTTAGACACTTGAAAATTTCCTCCTTGAATTCTCTTTTTCTTTGCATGTGAAATCCTGGGATAAAGTCAGGATCAAACCTGGGTCAGCCATCTGTAAGGCAAACACCCTACCTGCTGTATTATTGCTCTCACCCCTGTTATAGCTTTTCATCTGTAGTCTTAGCACAAATTAGGTAGACCAAATCCAAGTAAAGAAGGTTAGGGTGTGGAAGTTCTGATTTTATTTGAACATGGTAATCATGAATTATAGCCACCAGAGATGTTTAATTCTTAATAAGATAAGAGTGTTCTGAAAAGGTTGGAAACCAATGACTCCCAGCTTTAACTCTTTATTGAGAGATATTGGCATAAAGTACCTCCAAAATGCAAGAAGTTATTAATGAGTGAGAGAAGTAGAATGCTTGTCTTGAATACAGGCAAGGGGTGGGAAAGGAGAGGAATGGGGGCATTGGTGGTGGGAAGGTTGCACTGGTAAAGGGGGTGTCTTCTTTTTATGGCTGAAATTCAACTACGATCATATTTGTAATCATGGTGCTTATATAAAGATATTATTCAAGTTAAAATGTATTATTAATATTTCAGAAAATAAAATCCATACTCCATACTAAGACAAATAAACAAACAAAACAAAGTGCAAGAAGAGTCTAATGACCAAGCTAGAATCAGATTGTTTTGGCAAACAAGTTAACAAAGAAAGTGAACCAGGAGTCAGTCTGTCTCCTAGAGAATTTGGGGTGGGAAATGGAATCAGAAATTCCTAAACTTGAGAGCAGAAAAAGACACTTAGCCAATACTGTAGATGGAGGTGATGTCAAAGCTTCCCCATCCATCATATTTTGTTCTAGTTTGACATTGTCCCTGAATGATCTCCAGCTTATTTGAGTAAATATCAATGTGGATCTAAGAGGTTGAGACAAGGAAGAAGCCACAAAAGGAAAGTTGATGTTTAGTTCTGCTGGGGACTCAGAGACACATTGTGCATGTACACACACACACACACACACACACACACACACACACACACACACTCTTCTGGCTGTTTCTGTTCTTGAAGAACTCTAAACAATATAGGTGTAAATTGTTTTATGTTCTCAGAATCATGTCTTTTATTATTACTATTATTGTTATTATTTTGTTTTTGTTTGGAGGCCAGATCTGCTAGCACTCAGGGTTTATTACTGGATCTTCTCATGAATGGCCCATAGCTATTCTTGGGGGACCATATGTGGAGCTAGGAATAAAATCAGGATCAGCTATATGCAAGACAAGCGACTTAACCATTGTACTATCTTTCTAATTCCATCAAGTACTTTGTTTTGATCTTGCAAATGACAGGGAGGACCAGAAATAGAAGCTAGACTTTGAGGCAAAAGTTAGTAGGCAAAACCAAAGTCTATTGAACACCTGCATTATGGCAGGCTTAATTGTTTCACGCCTTTGTCCTAATACAACCCTCAACTGTTCTTGCCATGAACCCTGGAACTTTATAAAAATAACTCTTCATGCATCTGTGCTCCTAAACTTCCCTCCTGGGTCCTCATTGCTCTTAGAATAAGCACTGATTCCTCATGTATGGAAGCACAGTCCTGCATAGTCTCTCCAGAACTCATCAGGTCCACTTATTATCACACCTCTTTGTATGGGATACTCCACTCCAACCAGCCATAGATCAGAAACTTTCTAGAGAGTTCTGCTAAGACAACATCAGAGAGTTCCTGTTATACTACATGCTTTCTGCTAGAGGTTGCCTTGAATGCTACTGAAAACTTTTTTTTTCATTTTTTTTCACTTGAAAAGGAATTCAAAGGGACTGCATCTGTTATAAGATTTTATCCCAATACAGAACTTCAATGATATGGAATCTACCAGGGCTCTTCCCAATTCTTGTGGTGGGTTTAAATGAACTCAGCTCTAGCTCTATTTCCTTTTGTGGCCATTTCTCCCTCAATCACGTCTCAAAACTCCCTTCACTCTTTGATTTTCATGAGGCAATTATAGAGTGAATAATAAATAATGAGCACTAGAATTGGTGTCAAACCAGCTCTTTTCTACTTATATTCAGAGCCTGAATCTCATATTCCTTTTTCTAAATTGATAGAAAAATAACTTCTTATAGTGTTGTCATGTTGAGTGAGTTTGACAATGAATTGAGTTTGGCAATGAATGTGAGAAACTCAATGAGGACATACCAATATGAGCTCTGAAATACTGGATTTGGCAAAAATAATGATCTTTAGGTTTAATTAAATTTTATATTTGTTAATAAAAGGCTTCTTAAATTATTACTGAGAAGTAATGACAATAAAAGTCTTCCTTAAATAAAAAATGGTTGCCACTTTAGGCTAAATATGAACATGAAAGACCATGAATAATTATTCCTTTTTCTTTTCATAAAGTATTCAAGAGAATCACTAATATTATTCTAAATTTAGAACAACTGAAAGACAATAAAAATTTTAATTTGGGTTCTGGGAAATTAAAAGAAGAAAAATCAGTTATGTTAAAACAAGAGATGTGATAAGAAATGAAACATTATGAAAGAGTATTTTTAAATTCATTGGAAATAATTTAATTAAAATAAACAGAGAACAGTGATGCTAGAAATAGGTTCTATAACCCCCATATGCCCTCCTTATATTTAAGATATAAAAGGGTCTGAAGAAGAATTGTAGCTTAAAATAGAGTATATATCCATTATATATTAGTAAAAATACATAAAACACAATATTAACTAGTAATAGAATATACTACACTTATTATTTACAGATGTATAAATAGAAGAAACAAATCTAATGAATCTGAAAAATCTTCAAGAGTGTGAACTTCACAAATTATTTAATAAGAAAATTCAAGTGTTCAAATATAGGTAAAATCAATCTGTATAAAAAGATGACTTATTTCAGCTAAAAGGGTAAAAAAGATAATATAACTTGATTTAATGTCTTCTACTATAGGTTTTATTAATTATTAGAAAAAAACATAAGCAAGAATTTCATTTATATATACTTTCCAAAGAGTGGCATTATCAGGAATGGACAATGAACAAAGCTCATGACTAAATATATTTATTTTTAAAAGATTTTTAAAATTAAGTTTCTTATATTGACTCTTTTGGGTAGTAGAGGGAGATTATACCAAGAGATACTCAAGAACTATTCCTGGCTCAGTACTACAAGTGTAGCAGTAGTGCTGGGAAGGATCCTGGTCCCTCCCAAGGATGCTAAGGATGCTCTTTAATCTTTGAACTATCACCCTGGCTTTTCCATTATATTTTATCTCTCAGTTCAATTTATTGTATAATTGATTAAAGATAAAACATTTATTTCACAAATATTTACTGATTTTTCACAATTCATTAGGAACTGTTTAAGATATGATGGGTGGGATTTACATTCCATGTAACACCCTTTTGGGGTGGGGCACATAGATGTCCAGGAGTCATACCTTACTCTTCAGTTAGGAATGACTCTTGTTGGTACTTGAAGGGTCATACGGAATGCTAGAGATTGATTCTGGATCAACTGCATGCAAGGCATGAATCTTAACTGCTGTACTATGACTCTGGCCCACACCCTCTTTATTCTGTGGGAGGGGCCTCCCAAGAAAAGTTGAGTGTGCCCTCCTAGTGACAGTTGTCCAACTGAGTCCTATGAGTCAATGCTTAGCCCTGTGATGCTGAAGACTATAAGAACTACACCAGTGGTACTCAAGGGAAGTACCAGGGCTACATTTGATGGTTTTCAAGGAACATGTGGTGTTGTGGATGGGACTTAAGGTCATATACACACAATACTTGCCTATGAATCCTTTGACTCATCTTTTCTACCACCATTCATCTATCATTGACCATTTTACATTGAGTCTTTGGTCTTTCCCAGGCTCTGAAAATCAAATTCAGCATTTAGAGTCGAATGTAAATAATAACCATCATGAAATATAATGACTGTTGATGTGTGCCAGCCACTCTGCTAAGCAAATTTCTTATTATAATAATCCTGTAACATTTTAATGTTGATCTCATTTACAGGTGAGAAAACCAAGGTCTAGCAAAGATTAAACAACTCATCCAAGGTCATGCAATGTCATTTAGCTGATAAATGTATTAGAATTCGAACAAATCTTGGCAATGCAGTATCTACCCCTTTATCCAACCTGAAGCCACTTCATGTTACCTAAACTAATTCTGGGTAGTCATGGCTGAGAACTCTGTGGCTCTTAAAAACACTGGATAAGATATAAGTCACTAAATTAATGAGGAAAGAAGTGAGAGAAAGGCAAAAATTAGTCATTGATACTAAAATTTATTACCATCTCTAGATTTTTAAAAAAATTAAATTTCTTTATTTTAGATATTGTGGTTTACAGAGTTATTCAAAATACAGTAATTTCTGGCATTTGATATTCCACCACCAATATAACATTCCCTCCACCCTAGTCATTGGTTGCCCTACCTCTCCCGAAGCATGCTACTTGGCAGGTAAGAATAATTTACTTAATATTTTGTGTATTCCTATTGGGAAATCAGAATAAAAATTAAGGAGGTGTCATGTGGTCATGTAAATGATCACAAATCTGAGAATCTGCAGCATTGGTCCTCAGAGCTCCAGTGAGGACAGCTGTGGTTCTTAGTTGCCCTCTAAAGGGCTACAGTGTGATCCAGCTATGACGCTGGAATGTCCATGAATTTTCCCTGCTAGTTGGGCCTCTCTTTCAAGAGTTACATGTGTCTATGGAGTTGGCCACTTGCACAGACATGGCAAAAGGCTCTGGTTCATGGACTGCCATGGGGCATCATAGGGAAGAGAGAAGGGAGAGGTCTTCTGGCCTGGCTTCAGAACTTCCTGGTGATGCCAGCTATAAAACCTTATACCTGGAGTGTTTTACAGTTGGGTGTCTCTGCAGAAATATAAGAAGTTGTGAAGTTGGGCCATTGGCATGGTGACAATTGTAGGAAGGATAACACTATAGCTTTAAAAGGGACATGTACATATATAAAAATCATACAATTGTCCTTAAGAATCAAGAAATCTCTTTATATAAATAAAATAAATTATTTCAGAAGGTTGCTGTTGTTTGGTCACATCTGAGGGCTACTTATGGCTCAATGCTTTGAAGTTGTTCCCTATAGTGCCCAGGTACCATGTATTGCTTTGGGATCAAATAAGAGACTCTCAAATGCAAAGCATATTCTCCATCTCATTAGATGCCCAGTTGTAATGCTTTTAAAAAAATCCCCCCAACTTCTTAGTGCAGATAATATTGATAGAACCTTATGCTCCTCATTTCAGTGTCTTTTGATTCAGGAGCTCAAAAAGACCAGACTTAACATCTAATGGAATCCTCTTGGGTCTTTTCCTCAGAGCCACAAGATGACTTCATATCTTAGACACAGGGACACACAAAACAAAGGGGGAAGGGACTTTGCTAGTATTTTTTCCTCTTAATTGGAAGAGTAACTAATATTCCTTAGACTATTACCCAGAATAGTCACTTCTAGTCCCTGAAGACATGACATCACCTCCTCCACTATAGTCCTCCCCAACTTGCCAACTACCCCAAGGGACAGAGTCCAAAGAAGGAGGAGAAGTGGGATTGTTTCAGGGACGATCACTTGTCTCCTTTCACTTTCGGGGGATTTAGGAATGACGAGATCATGGCCCACTCAAGCAAGATTCTATTCTTGTTCAGACTGCTTCATTCCAAAGTAAGTTGGCTAGTACTGAGGTTTAGTATAGAGAGATGACATTTCAGGAGAGTTTTAAGTTTTGGTGTCCGAGTTTTAAAAATTATTGCGGATATGACTGGCAAGCAATGAAATTGAGTCAATATTACTGACTTAAGATTTGCAAAATTAATTCGAAGATGATAAGAAAGCAATGAAATTAAGTCAAGAGATCTGTCCAGTGAAGGACTTGCTAAATAGCATGACTGAACCAAAGATTGCAGAGTTGAGGGATGTTTTCTACTGAGCTGTTGTAAAATCGAGTCTGACCTGTAGGTGGAGCTGTAAAGCCTCTCAGAACCATTCCAGTTGACAATTGATGCCAAACCTGTTTTTTTTTTTAGGGGGGAGGATTCCTGGGGGCCTGTGAAAAAGTGACTTCCTGAACACGGGAATTTCACTGATTCTAACTCAGGAGATCTCCAATGGCACCGAAGATGGAAAGCCATCACTGTGTCTGGGTATCACGTTCCCATGAGGGCGTATCTCTCTCATGATGCTCAGTCCCTGATGAATTTGTTACCAACATTTCCACTTAGCATCTCCAGGATCTAGCTAGCATCTAGAAGAATCTGCTAGTTATGTATCTTTATGAGACCAAACCCCATGACATCCTTAAAAACTTTGCATTCAATGAACATCCCTACAATTTGGGGCACCCTTTTCTCTTTTGCTAAAACCTGAACATTAGTATTTTGTTGATAAAAGAAAATGCAAGAGTCTAAAGAAAGCCAAGAAATCTTAATCTCCTTTTAGATCCTCTTAGAAAAAACTTCAGTATTTTGTACTGTTTCTGCCTTCTTATTAAATGGTGGTGTGAGAGAGCAGAGAAAATATTGTGTTAGTAATCTCTGAGTGGAGAAATCTGGGCTTGGATGAAAAGGGCCAGCAGGGGAAGTTAAAGCATGAATGATTGAATATTCAAGTGACCTCAGGAAAGATTTAGATTGAACTCTGTGTTTACATCTGAAAGGGAGATAAAAACAACAACACAAAACCTTGCTTATAACTCCCAGTTTGTCTCATCACCACCTCCCCTTAGAGACATTTATTTACATTTTAAAGAGCAAAGCCCTGTTATTTTCCTCTTCTCCCCAAAGGGTAAACATTCACATTAATGAATCTAGGGTTCTCTCCCTCAGACGTGCAGACAATGAATGCATAGATGCTCTGGATTTGTATTTCAGCATTTTTCCAGAGTAACTTTGTACACTGTGGTACACTCAGATAGCCTCTTCCAAAGGGTAAAGAATTGGCGGTGTAACAGTATCAGAGGCTACTGTTGCTATAAGTAAGAATGAAGGTCTTGACATGGAAATCTCATATTTGAATCCCAAATAATTGAAATAAATAGGGGCTGGAGCAGTGGTGCGAGCAGTAAGGTGTCTGTCTTGCCCCTGCTAGCCTAGGAGGGACCGTAGTTCGATCCCCTGGTGTCCTATATGGTCCTCCAAGCCAGGAGCAATTTCTGAGCACATATCGAGGCATAACCCTGAGCGTCACTGAGTGTGGCCCAAAAACTAAAAAGTAAATAAATAAACAAAATAGAAATAAATATAACTATTAAAAACTTACTAGTTGAGAGACAGAACTTTGTTATATTTTATCCATTAATGGGAGAAATGACAAATCTAAGATGGTCTCAATTTATAACTGAGCCATTTCATGGCAACAGCATATATAATGTGTGAGGAAGTCTCATAACATGACAGAAAATGTCTGACTCCCCTTTCTGTTGAAATCAACAAAGAAATAAATGAAAAGAAAAGTCCATAAAAAACATTGACTACTCCTATGCCTTGTTTTTGCACTTTCTGTTTCTTTAGCATCTACACCTACATGAGATGAGGGTAATTTTAACAAGCAGCTCTTTGGAAGGTTGAGCCAAGTCCTGTTTTGTATTATTTGTCAATCACACGTGGAGCAAGTATGCTCACCGGGCTTGATTAGAATTTTCCAGTTCATGTAAACCTGCAAAACTCCTGGAAATATTTTTGATCTTTGGGCCGAACATGGAGATGCTTACTCCTGGCTCTGGCTCCTGGCTTCTACCTTTTACTCCTGGCTCTGTGCTCAAGGATCATTCTGGCAGGTCTATGGAGCCATATTGGGTGCTGAGGATCAAATCTGGTTTGGCTGCATGCAAGGTTAGTGCCCACTCCTTATATTACCTCCCTCGCTCTCAACTCCTTTTTTTTTGATGAAGAACAGTAATGACTTTTGACCTGCTAAAGGTCTGTAGGCTAAAGCAAGACGGGGACATCTTACCTCCCACCCCAGAGTTCCTTCTGTCATGACAACCTTCCAAGTGCATTATATCTGAAAGAAGAAGCCCAGAAAATCTTAAAGAAATAATGATGAGAAAAAGAAAAAATGAACATGATTCTAAGACCTTTTAACTAGCTTTCTTTTTCTGTGGGTGTCTTTCTTTTTTTAAAAATGTATTTACTTTATTTAAACAGTGGTGATAGAGTGCTTATAATGAAGAAATCCGACCCAAAAGAGGTTCACTAACGGAGGTAGGGAGGACGAGGTCTCTCCCCTCCAGCTCGGAGAACGCGTCTACCACCTAGTAACCAGCGGTTCTGAGGTGAATCGGCGAGTGAACAGCTCACGGAGAGTCAGACTTGTGGAAATATCAGCTTTATTCGGTGGAAATAACTGAGGTCCAATGACCC
>PVKC010020931.1:0-18411 GCA_004027635.1 Crocidura indochinensis
ATAGGACTCTTACTGTAAATGACACCGACAGTTCCTGGAATACCACAAGCTCCACAACTTTGGCATACTAACCCCAGGCCAACAACCAGTTTACTTCCTACTGCAATATTGCATCCCTGCCTCTCAGGTCAACATCCTGTTTACTTACTACTTGCAACAATCCTAAATTCCTTATTAGGTACAGCTTTTCCCTGACCAATCACCTGGTGCCCTATAATCAATGATGTAATGTGTACCCAATCCCTGCGATGTTTACCTAGTTCATTTGCCAATTCTCTAAACTGAGTATAATGGTAAGAATGTAAGTTTGCCCTGGGCGACCAACTGCACTTGGTTGATTGTAGCAAGTTGGTTTGTGGCTCTCAATAAATTGCTCTCTGCTTGATTGCATCTTGAGTGTTCTGGTTCTTGTGTTGGACTATTAAATAGTCAACACTTTAATTAGTATTACACATTTTTTATTATCTTTCATTTTTTTACTGAGATGTTGTAGTTTCCAAACATGTTACTAACAGCGTTGTTTTAAGTATACAATCAGTGACTCCAAATTACTCTGACCACCAGTGTCTATCTCTTCGACCAAAGTCCCCAGTGACCTTCTTGGCAGGTACCTAACACATTTGTTTCATATTACTTACTCCACAAAATATAAAGCTATGACAAGTGGAATTCTGAGAAAATAAATTTATAAAAGCCAATTTGTGAATATTGATTATTAAGTGATTTTAACCAATGAAATAAAATTTAATTTAGTGTCTAAAAGTTATAAAATACCTTAACAAGCTAAGAATAAACATAATTTTCTTCATCTAGTAGAGAGCATCCATAATCACCATTTGAGAGTGTCTTATTCGGAGTCCCATGTTGGGAAGTGTGTCCTGTCCTTTACAGAAGCTCTCCCATATAACTTCTAGTAAAGCTGGTTTCAAGGCTATGAATTCCCTAAGCTGTCATCTGTCCTTGATGTTCTGTAATTTTTCCATAATGATCTCTCTGAATAAGAGTATTCTTCGTGAGGTGTTTATTTCATTGAATTTTTGTATTATATCCCTCCATATTATTCTGACTCACAGAATTTGATTGATCTGTTATATATCTAATGTGTTTACTTTTATATGTAAATGTATTTTTTGACCTGACTATTATCAGTATTCTTTCTCTTTTTGAATTTTGTCATTTTGAGTAAACTAGTGTGGAATTTTTATAGTTGAGTCTATTTCTGCTGAGACCTTTTTGGCTTCTTAGATCTTGGTGCCCAAAATTTTCAATTCTGGGAAATACTTATTGATGATTTCCTTGACTCTTGTTTCTTCATCATACTTGCCATCCTATTCTTCAGGATCTTTGATGTTTCTTACATTGTTCATCTTGAATTTATCTCAATTCTCTGCTTTGATATTAATTTATTTTCAGACTATTTTACACATACTGTTTCTTAGTGATTTCTTCCTTTTCATCTTGGAGCTCTTTGATCTTTTGCTCAGCTTATTTATGCTGTTGTTATATTCAGAGATTTTATTAATTTTAGTATGTTGCCTACCATGTTCTTTATTTCTGTCAGTTCAGATAGTAGTTGTTTTTTCTTTCTATTTCTTATACTTTCTTGTGATATGCTGACTACCCGTGCAATCATTTTTTTCAAAATCAAATACTCTCTTCATAAAGTGACTAAAGACATTATCTGACAAATTACTGCTGTTTATATCTTTGTGATGTTATTTTTGTTTTTTGAGTTTAGTGGGCTTCTTAGTGTTTTTCTGATTGGTTTTCTAGTGTTACTGTTGTAGTTGTCTGGTGTGTGTGTATGTGTGTGTGTTTGTGTGTGTGTGTGTGTGTGTGTGAGAGAGAGAGAGAGAGAGAGAGAGAGAGATTGTCTTAGTTCCCTAGACTATGCTGGGGGATTAGATTGGTGTTGCTCTTCTCTGATTGTCTTCACCAAATGACAGGAAGAGTATCAGTAAACAGCATGTAATTTGTTGAATAGATATATCATACAGGCACTTAGATGGGTACACATTTCAAGAGTTATGGCTTGAGCTCTATGATATGTCTCATGTCAGGCTAACCAGAAGAGAGGGACTATGTCTCCCATTTCAGATTAGTCCCAGTGGTGTCAGCTGGTGACAAGCCTCTCCTGAGTTAGAGGAACAGCAATCAGAAGGTCTGGAGTTATGGGGAGGTGAGGGTCAGTTTATGAGGTACACTGAGTCTACAAGCACATTTTAAAACCACATAATTTAAAAGTATTTCATCTAGTTCCTTAACCAAAGAAACAGAACCTATTTTTCATTGTTGATGCAGCATTCTGATTGTGCTGTTTAGCACAGAACAAACTCGTGCTTCTGAAAATATTACCAATCTTTGGAGAAATAGTTAAGCATGATTCACTTATGACTATTGTATATTCACATTCTGTGACACAAGCAAGGTCATTTAAAGAGAATTTTTGTTTTGTTTTTGTTTTGTTTTGTGTTTTGGTTACTCTTATTGACTTATTGACTTTTGAGTCCTTGTGCCAAATAAAAATTTTAATTTATATTGTAATAAATATATTTAATTTATTAGAATTTTCTAACATTTGTATATTCATCATATGTATATATGAATTTTAAACTCTAGTTTAATTATAAGGTGTTATGCACTTTGTATTTCTTCAGAGGAAATTATCTTACAGATGAATGAATTTCTAATTTGTAATAAAATCCAATTAGAATCTAGCACAGCAGTGCTCTTTTAGCAGACCATAGTGTCTATTGTAAGCTGAAATTTTAGGCTACAACTATAATTTTCTAAGATTTTCTACTATTAAAAACATGAGCGATAGCACAGTGGGTATGTCTTTTGTCTTGCACGTGACCAACTCAAGTTTGATCCCTAGTATTCCTTAAGGTCCCCTGAGGCTGCCAGGAGTGATTTCTGAGCTCAAAGCCAAGAGTAACTCCTGAGTGCTGCTGGGTATGGCCCCAAAACTAAAAGAATCAAACAAAAAAGATTTTCTATTATTCTTCCAAGTCCATTACATCTAATAGAAAGCTAGGTTTCCTCTGCAAAGCTTTTTATTTTTTTCAATACATCTTTACTTTTTCCCTTGATATTCATTATACCAGAGGATAATGTAAACTATTGGGATCTGCCACAGTAGCTTGACAATTTTCCACTTGATTTTCAAATTAAATACCTTCAGTGACAGTAGTTTCTAGCTGCATCCTTTCTGGCACAGTTCTTCATCTTTCAGTAAAAGGTAACAGGGGTAAATAACTCTAAAATAAATTTCTTATCTTCCACACATGTTCAATAATTGGAAAGCCCATTATTATTCTTTCAATAGCATGGTACGGATCAGAATTAGGAATGGTTTAACAAGATCTAATATCCACTAGCAAGATCATTAAAGGTAGTAGTGGGGGTGTATGTGAGGTTTATTAAGTTAGGAAGTAGTCTAGCATTTCTATCACTTATTTTTCTTTTGGACCCATCATTACCATTCCTAAATTTATTAAATCACTAAAAAGACCCACAGAACTGAAAACTGTTACAATTGAAGAAAGGAAAATAATATGAATTAAAATTAGTCAAGAAAAGAAACCTATAGGAACAGGTTGCAAAACTTAAAGCTTTCATTTTTTTATGAGGCACTAACCATTTGATATCAATCTTTGACAAAACATACCGAATTTACCAAACAAGAAAATTCATCTATAACACATGTAGACTTTATGTGTGTGTTTGTGTGTGTGTGTGTGTTTGTAATGTTTTTTCGGGGATCAGGAGAAGGTGAACATTCACTGACAGGAATCAAATCCAGGGTCTCATATATACAAGGTGATGCTTTGCCACTGAGACATATATCAACCTCAGAATTTTGATTGACTCCCTCCATGTTTGACTTCCCATATGACTCATTTTAAAATATGTAATTCACTTGAAATAAGGTGGATCTTATATGATTAAAAGTCCTCATCATAATTCACATTATTAAACACTAGATGAAAAACCCTCCAGATAAATAAATATTTTATTAAGGAAAATATTCCAGCAGCCAAAAGATTACTATGCTATTGTCCAGTAGAAAAAATTGGTGTAGCCCTCAGGTAAGGTAAGGTCAGATTTTTTATTACAAGCTTTCAAAAACAATCACAGGGCAATTATGAAAGCATGAGTTTTCAGGAGTTTTCTTGGACAATTTTAACCACTTACCAAAATGCATTGATTGACAACCTTTAGAATAAAGTTACAACCTTCAGAATATACTTTCAAGAGGAACTATTAAAATTTTAACTAATGGGGCCCAGGAGATAGCATGGAGGTAAGGCGTTTGCCTTTCATGCAAAAGGTCATCGGTTCGAATCCCGGAGCCCCATATGGCCCCCCGTGCCTGCCAGGAGCAATTTCTGAGCATGGAGCCAGGAGTAACCCCTGAGCGCTGCCGGCTGTGACCCAAAAACCACAAAAAAAAAAAAAATTTAACTAATGTAACCAAAAAAATTAACTAATGTACCCAAACTTACTATGCTTTGTAATAAATATGTCATTTAAAAAAAGATACATATACAAAACATTCAAAATATGAACATTGAATAGTTAGTTATCTTCATACAGTATAAATAAATATGATTTCCTAAGCACCTTCGAAAGTGATCCTGAGCACAAAGTCAGGATTAAGTCCTGAGTACAGCTAGATGTTGTCCCACAACAAAGTGAAATGAAATAAAATCATTTGTAATGTGTCAATGTATATGTGTAGAATAATATTTATTGTTTATAATGTTAACTTGATCAAAGTATTTTTTTTTGTTTTTTGGGCCACACCCAGTGACGCTCAGGGGTTACTCCTGGTTATGCGCTCAGAAGTCGCTCCTGGCTTGGGGGGACCATATGGGAACCGGGGGATCGAACCGTGGTCCGTCCTAGGCTAGCGCAGGCAAGGCAGCAGGCACTTTACCTTCAGCGCCACCGCCCGGCTCCCCTGATCAAAGTATTTTTAAATCATTTCAAAAGAAGTCTACATAATATATAGCAATAATAACAGTTGACTTTACTTATAAAAGCTTCATTGGGGCCAGAGCGATAGCACAGTCGTAGGTCATTTGCTTTGCAAACTGCAGATCCAGGACTGACGTGGTTAGATCTGGAACATCCCCTCAAGCTAGGAGCGATTTCTGAAAACATTGCTAGGAGTAAACCCTGAGCAGTGTCACTGGGTGCCCCACCCTAAAAAGAAGTTTCATAAACTTAATGCTTCAATTTCTTCTAACTTGCAAATTTTAATTTTGGGGGGTCACACCCAGTGATTCTCAGGCGTTATTCCTGGCTATGTGTTCAGAAATTGCTTCTGGCTAGGGGGTTAATATGGGAGTCCTGGGATCAAATCAGGCCTATCCAGGATCTGCCACATCAAGGCAAATGCCATAGAGCTGTTCTATCTATTAAATATATAAATGGAAATCTGATTATGATGTATAGCTGCAATCATAATAGACTTTTTTCCCTCTGATTTCCTTTCATTGTTGAAAGGGAAAGGAAAAGTAAAGGAAGGGAGAGTGGAAGAAAGGAAGAATGGATGCAAAAAGGAAGAAAGAAACAATGGAAGGAAGGGAGAAAGGGGAGGGAGGTCTAGGGAAATAGCATAGAGGATAATGGATTTATTTTTATTTTTGACTTTCACTGTTATAAAAGTAAAAAATATATGGATCATTTAAATTTATAAAAGGAGTATTGTATATTTAATCATACTCTGTTTCATTAATGGCCAATTTTAGTCACATATTGAATATTGCTATTCAAATTAAATAATGAGATACAGCATATTATTATTTACTATTACTTAAAATTTATTTTTTAAAATTTACAATAACATGATCAAGCTCAGCATACATACATTTATTTCTTGTGGGTTCAGTAATTCCTCAACTAACTTTCAAGATGTGTATAACTATTTTATTCTCAATATTCTGAATATTCCTTGAAATAATATAACATTTTAATGAAATAATATTGCAATTCAACTTGATGTTATAGAGAGAGAACCAAATATTTGGTTTGATTATAAAATTTGATTTTATTAGCTGTGTTGCATGGTAGCCATTTTTAATAAATTTAAAGAGTTTAATCATTTTTTAAAATGTTTCAGGGTTGGAGCAGATAGCAAAGTGGGTAGGCAGGGCATGTGCTTTGCATGAGGCTGACCTGGGTTTGATCCTGGCATTCCATGTGCCTCCAATACCAAAATCCCCAAGTCTTCCCGAGTAATTTATGAGCTCAGAGTCAGAAGTAACCTGATTGTCACCAGGAGTGAACCTCAAAACAATAATAATATAAAAAAATTCAAGTAAAATAGTTTACAATTTAAGGAAATAAGTATGAATATATGAACTATAAATAAATATAAGTAAACAGAATAATAAAATGTATTTATTACTCTAACTTTCATCTGTCGTTTTTGTTTGTTTGTTTGTTTTTGTTTTTGGGTCACACTTGGAAGCACTCAGGGATTACTCCTGGCTCTATGCTCAGAAATCTCTCCTGGCAGGCTCAGGGGACCATATTTGATGCAGGGATTTGAACCACTGTCCTTCTGCATGCAAGGCAAACACCTACCTCCATGCTATCTCTCTGTCCCCTTATCTGTAAATTTTTTAATGGACAACATGCAAAATTAGAAAACTTGAGACTAGTTATCTTATAAAGAGGCTAATTAAGGATAGTATGTAAGGTATAGACGAACCTCAAAGATTTAAAACATGAACTAGAGCCAATCAATAGTAAAGCTGCCACTATCATTTAGGCAAAAAGACAAGGGAAGAAACATTTATTGGAACATAGAATAAGAATTAATTTTCTAGACAATGTTATTTGAAATAAGCCCTGACCTTTGATTAGGAACAATGCCAGTTTGTGGCAGGCTTGAATGATTCAAGAAAATAAACACTGTACCCTGATTTCACCTATATTGCTCCTTTAAATAATTTGCTAGGACTTTCTAACAACTAAAGTGAGAGAAAGAAATTAGCAGGCAGAAAAGCACATTGACTTAGCTATACAAATCAGCATACCAGAGCAGAAAGAAAGGACAATGATGAAAAGAGAATAAATTACCATTTTGTAGGGCACACAGGATTACTCAGCATGCGCTCTTTCTTAAAATATCAAATAATGTAAAGTGTACATAAGAGAAGGAATAATGGGTACACAGAATTGTCATTTATGATGTTCCCTGTTGTTTAAAGTGGAAATAGTATGTTTTTAACTACAGCAAACCTTATATACTACATTGTGATCAGGCTATGAATGCCATATAGAAATGATGCAATAAATCAAGAGAAGGTAAATTTCCAATTTTGTGGAGTAACCTTTCTAACCATGGTTTATAAATCCGAGCTGTTATATAACACAGAATTAAAATTCCATATCTTACTCTTTTGCGTTAGGGGTTTTTTATATTTTACATCTTAAACTAATCATAAGTTAATACTGTTGTTGCTTGATTCATATTTCTAAAATATTAAATCAAATAATGAAAAAAACTAAATTTCTAACTTCTAGTTCTCATTAAATAAAATACTTTATTGCTCTTGGCAGAGAAGTAATTCACCATGGCCTAAACACAGAAATTTTATATATAAATTATTTAATTTAACTTATTAATAATCAATATAATTTATTTTAACAACCCATTATATGCCAAAACAAAACTCTCAGTAGCTTGTTAGATTCAATATACTTGAATTATATTGTTATGCTAGAGCATACTAGAAAACACATTGATATATTTGGCTATTTTTCATAGATAATACTTTTAAAAAGCTAGCTCTTCTTATAATCAAGAATTAAAGTGTACATATTTCTGACCTATGTTACATCCATTTCATAAAAGTATAATTTTCACTTAATTGTATATTTGATTAATTATACTTGATTTTATATATGAATATATGCGTTTATCTATGTTTTCTTGTGTTCAAAATGTTATAACTGATAAATTATGCACTTTTTATCATATAGTCTAGATATAAAGCTTTTAGTTTCCCCCTAACATTGTATCTAGTTACATAAATAAAAGTTGTTATTCACATATTTTTTTATTTGGTGGGGTTGGGTCACACCCAGCTGTGCTCAGGGGTTACTCCTGGCTCTATGCTCAGAAATCGCTCCTGGCAGGCTCAGGGGACCATATGGGAATGTCAGGATTCAAACTACAGTCCTTCTGCACACCAGGCAAACACCCACCTCCATGCTATCTCTCCGGCCTGTTATTCAAATATTTAACATGAAAGTTTGTTTGAGACATATAACTAGTATACTAAATCTTTTAAATTGAAATGCATAAAATTAATTATTAACTTGATAAAATGTTCATGGACAATAAGAAGAGTGGTGAAGACAATTAGAGAAGCAGAAGGTTGTTTTCTTTTCTAGCTGATGTGTATTTCATTGTTATCTTGTCTAGAAATTGCCAGCCTTAATATCTTGGAACTGTGTATAGGAACATTGTCAACTCTCTCATTGCCTTGAGCATTGCCGGAGGATATTCAATCTATTTGCTGATCTCTTGCTATGCTTTAACCAAACTTTATTTTATAAAGTGTCCCTAGGCTCAACTGTGAGACATTTTTATGCCTCCTTTGATTGAAGCTTCTAGCCATAGACTTCAGTGATTTGGTATTATTTTAAACCCTTGCTTAACTTGTTTCACTATTCAATAACTGGTGCGTAGCGCTGCAAGAACATTTCTATTTCTTTTTCTGCAGCCAATAATTAACTTTCTGAGAAGACTTAAGTATTTTGTGACTCTCTCCATTCCGATGTTTTCCCTCTAATTTCACATTATTTTTTGGTGTGTGTCGGGGGCATTTGAGACCACACTTAGCGATGCTCAGAGCTTACTCCTGGCAGAGCTTTGAGGGATCGCTCCTGGCAGAGCACAGGAAACCATATGGGATGTTGAAGATTGAACAGGCAAACACAGTACCTGATGTACTCTGGATCATCACAGAATATTTATAAGTTGAAGTTAGAACTCCTCTATTTCTGATCCCATAACCTCCATCTTTTAGTTTTCTTAAAACATTCAATGATTCAATTAAGTTGAATTCAATTAAATTCAGTGCTACTGATTTAGAGATTAATCCCTTTGTCTCTAATAGTTACGTCTGATGTACAAATCTCATAATACATATTTAAGATAAATAAGTACAGTTTTTGTGTAACAGGGACAAACATTTAGAAAAAAACCTAAAGTTCAGTTTCATTCTTCCTTTCATACATACTGTAGTTATGACTTATTGTATGACTAATTTATCAATGCTTTTAAAATATATTATTTATACAGATTTTATTTTATCTTGGTATGCTACCTTTTCATCAAGTATTTATATATTTCCTCTGTTTATGAATTGTACTATTATCAATTTGTAACTCAGAAATTTCAGGTATATACATAGTTAATTATATAGAAATTTATATTTTTTTCTCATTGAATGTATCAGGCAGAAACTACTGGTCAAAATAACTGAACAAATATTTTTGAATTATTAAAAAAAAGGAACTGTTCTTGAACATTGTACTTTACTTCCTTAAAAAATCAAACAATAGTCCTAAAACTAATCAATAATATTTATATGTTGAGATTTAACAAAAAAAGTGAATGGGGTATATATTGTGAGTCAAGTTAAATATTAGGCATGGGAAATTATAGATAAAGAATGGAAATGTGGACTTAGAAGAATTATGTGCTAATAAATTAGAGATAGCTGCTAGCATTCAAATGTATGTTCAGTTAACTGAGATATATGCAAATTAATTATAGCTATTTGTGTAAAAATAAGCACACACACACACACACACACACACACACACACATATATATATATATATATATATATATATATATATTATACCAGGTTAGATACTAGCAACAAAACCCATAAGATTAAACCTATTTAGCACTGGAATATTTTTCATTGATTCAATAACTTTTTATGGTTTAGGTTAGATGTCAAATTATATGCCATTGTACAATGTTACTGTACACCTCCACTACCAAAATGTTCAAGACTCTCTTCATCATTCCTGATCTTTGTTTATGCCTAGAAAAGAGCATTTTACTGATGTAATCCTATTTGAAATTGATATCCATTGAATTTTATTAAAATTTTTTCTCATTACACATTTTATGTTATACTTAACAACATTGAATTTTCAGATTGAGGCCATATTAAGAATCTTTTCTTTAGAAAATCGATTTTAGAATCGAGTCCTTGTTTTTATCCCTGTTTTCCTGTCCACATAGTACTACATGCCCTCTGTTTTGCCACCTTGGGGATTTTATTTTATCTCATCTGTGTTCCTATATCTCATCAAATAAGAATTTTACCTCATACATTCCTAGGGGACTCAGAGTGTCTGGGAATTTCCTGCATTCTTCAGCTTGATATTGAGATTTGTGTATTCCCTATGAAACTACAAGAGTTACTTTCACTCTCCAATGGGTACTGAGAGACTCAGTGTAATGCAGAAATATATAAACTTTTAGTTGTCTGTTTTACTTTTTAGGATATCCAGCACACTTGCACATGTATCATTTGAATCTCAGGGATTTCTCTCAGTCCTAATATCTTCCTCTCAAATTTCAGCCAGTCCTATATACATGAATCTAATATGAAAATTCAGTCCTTCTGTGCTATTCACAATCTTAGTCAGGTCATAATGACTAAGGTTATAACTAATCTCATAATTTCAGATCATAATATTTTAGTGAAGTTTTTGTACAAGTTAAATTTTTTCAAAATTTCTTTGTGTTTACTTTCTTGTGATTCAAGCTATCATCATAGTTGTTTGTTAATCTTCAATAATCTATTAAAAATCAAATGTTTTTTCTCTAACCACTGTTACAATGTCTTATTTTGACTCTTATTTTCAAATATTTAAGAATAGCATGCATTATCCTGACTAGAAAAAAGTAACATGTTGTAGGTCATATTTGTTTATTATTTCTCTGATGAACTTCAACTGATATTAAGGTTTTCATGGTTAGGGTGGAGAGTGATAATTTCTTGCCACACTATACTTCCCAAGTATAGAAAAAAACATACATTTTTATAGTAGAATTATGCAGTTAAATTACAGTAACATGTTTTGCTTTTAGTTATAGTAACAATACTATATAAATGTTATGTTATTTATATATATTATTATATATAATACAATACATACTATTACATAATGTAAACATATTTTACATTTATAATGTAATTGCATATGACATAAACATAAATTAATTTATAATATACTATATATTTGAATATAAAACAATAAGTGCTTATACATTTTAGAATATAGTTACATATACAGTTGGGTTAAAAGAATATTAAAAAAATAATTTTGCAGTTTTTGTTTGTATTCATAGTGATTGTGCCACAACTGCAGACACTATTTTAAACTTCGGTTGTGTCGAGTTCTTTGTTTAACTTTTATTTAACTTTAATCATTCTTTTATACAAATTCTAGGAAAAGATCTCTTGATTTTACAATGAACAGTCCTAGTTTTTTTTATATTCTGAGATTACACTTATGGAATAAATTACTGTATTTACCATGCTTCACAATTAACTATCTCTCGAAGGCATTATACCACACTTTAGAATTCATAGTCTGCTTTCAATTCCATAGCAATATAGTTCTAGCTTTACCTGGAAAGTAACTTCACAACACTGGAAAACTATAATATTTTTACAAGTTCATGTATACAGTTTGGCTAAGAAATTGAATTCATGACTTGAGGAGTAATTGAAGTCCTAGAAATAGTATATCCTGCAAAGACTTATAATGTTGGCCAATTTCCTTTTTTTTTTTTTTTTTGTTTGGGGACCACATCTGATGTAATCTGTTGTTACTGCATGTTCTTAGCTCAGGAGTACTTGGGGGACCATATTAGGTGTATGAGCTACCTGCTGTACTCACTCAATCACCAAAATATATATGTTGAAGAAATTTTGAATGTGACAAATTTTAGAATGAGTACCATGTTGCCAAAAACAAGACCTATTTTATCATTGTTCAAGATATTGAAAAATATCTTACTTTATTTAAAATAAATAAAATAAAATAACTCACTTGTTCTTAGACATTTGATTTGTATCTAAATTCTAGCTATTGTGAATCATGCTATTATGAATTTAGGAATGCAGAAGGCATTTTTTGTTGTGCTTTTGGGTTCCTAGACTATATTCCTACAAACAATATTGTTGGATCATGTGGAAGTGTAATAACTAGTTATTTGAGGAATATCCATATTGTTTCCTCAAAAGGACGGGCCAGTTGACATTCACACCATAATCATGTTTACCTTAACAAGAGTAATTCACGTAAATACATTAGTTTTACATTCTGATATAGTAACATAAATGGCTATCAGAAAATAGTAAAAATTTACTTTTCCAATTTAATGTGTCATAATATTTAATAACAATATAATAGAGTTAATGTATCTGCTTTTAATTTAAAAATCTTCAAAAATAGTAGACATTTACTTTTCCAGTTTTAATGTGCCATAATATTTATTATATTTTTATAATAGAGTTAATTTATTTGATTTTCATTTAAAATATTTTCACCTGAAGGCAGCAAATACTGTTCTCTTTATTTTAAGTAATAATGCTTCTCTCATATGCAAAATATTTAGCACAGATAAAATGAAGAGAATTTGATAAGTAATACCTAAGACATTCCTATTCCCAAATATCTAGTATTTTTCAGAGTCACTGAAACCATTTCTAGTAATAACCTCAGTTAATGCCCCCACTAGTGAATGAAATTGTCATAACTGCTATGATAATGCTTATGGTGTATTATTCTATTAACCTATCCTTTCCACAATTTGCAGACAATTCCATAAGGTTGAATATTCTTTCTTTACTAGAAGTAACTTCAAAATATTTTGTGAGCAATGGTTTCCAAATGTTAGTGGTGATTAGGTCATTAGGAAGTGTTCCAAGATATTAATTTTCACTAGTCAGAAAGGTATACATTAAGAGTTAATTTCCTACTTACATATATGTATATGGATTGTTATTCAATATTCAATTAACTGCACTTATTCAATACAGTAACAGTGTCACTGATATAAAAGAAATAAAAGCATTTTAATTTTAACTAGATCCTAGTATACTATATAGTAAAAACTACTAGAAAACTTTACTGTGCCAGTTGTAATGGAATCAGCTATACATTTTGCCATGAGGCAGATTAAGGTAAGCATTGATTTAATGAAATTTATTATATCAAACTCCTCCCTAAAATGTATATCTCTGACTCCCAAACAATATATGTTGAAAATACATAACTTAAAATTAAAATCTCAAAGTATATATGTTATAATTTACAATCTTTTATTACACTAATTTAGGGGAGACAGTTCTGATATGCATCTTCCTCTTAGTGCACATCAGTCTGGACAAGCCTTATTTCTAGTCTCAGGAGCAACAGTGACTAATGATTCCATACTGTGTAATACAAGATTAACAGATACTTGTAAGTTATTAATTCAACTATTGAAAGAGCATTAGTTATCAAATTGGTATAAATTTTGAAGATCATTGATAAAAATACTATTTTTAAATAAAAAGGTCACATACATTAAGAATAGTAACTGATTTATCAACAGGAAAATATGAAGTACTAAATACAGAAAATATTTATATAATACTAAAAGAATAGTAAGAAAATGTTTTAAGAATCTTAAAACTAGTTCTGAGTGTGTGTGTTTAGATTTATATAAAAGAATTTTCCAGCGAATAAAATAGAAATAAATTTGTTTTTAGGAAAATTATATTACAAGAAATGCTAGTTCTTAGGGAGAAGGGAAATGATATATCAAGAAAATCAGATCAAATTATGCATGCATTTTCATATGTAATAAGTATATGCTAATTACTTATATTAATTAAAAGTTATTTAAAAATAACAGTAATTATTAAAGAATTCTATGTGAAGTAGATCTCAGAGTTAATTAATATCTGGAGAGTTAAAAAGTGTAGCAGTTTTGAAATAATAAATAATTTCAGTTTTTTGAGAGTCACACCTGGTTGTGATCAGGGCTCCCTTTGTGCTCAGGGATCACTCCTGGCAGGTTCTGGGTAACATATGGAATGCGAGGGATATGAATCCGGGTCAGATACATGCAAATACCTGCTGTATTTGAATTCAATTTAATTTATTAACATCAAAAGAGACAACAACAAAAAAAACACAAATTATAGTACTTTTCTAAATATTAGAAAGAAACAACCCAAACCCCAGAGTACTATCACTAAAATTAAACAAACAAAAAATGAATGCAGGAAAAATTTTTCAGAATGCCTTATCTCATTTATTTAAATGTTTCCCTGGACAAAGAGATAGCATAGGTGTCAGAAATATATGCTTTTCATGCATAGAAACTTTTCAGTCCACAGCCTTAGCATAAGATACTACCTATAACAACAAGAGGCAGTTTGTTAACTCCCAAATATCTTTAGGTAGATATGCTATTTCTATTCAAATGAGAGACCAATTGAGAATCACTACATCTTTGGGCCTGTAACTAAACCATCCTTTCCCAGTGAGTGTATCTTTACCTTCACATAACATGCCAAAATATACATGTATAATATATACATATGTATTTCTCATCAGAGTTTATTTTAGTAGCACTGAAGTTAATACAAGGTTGAATTGTCATTTTGTTTTTTCCTTTCCTTTTTTTTGGGGGGGGCACACCCAGTGGTACTCAGGGATTTTTCATGGCTCTGTGCTCAGAAATCACTATTGGCAGGCTCAGGGTACCATATGGGATATGGGAGATCAAACCTGGGTCATTCCCATCAAGGCAAACACCCTATCACTGTGAAATTGCTCTGGCCCATTTTGTTTTATTTCTTTTTTTTTGTTTTATTTCTAATGCAAACAAAATTTATAGATGTTTGCTTATCAATTTCTAAAGTTTAATATATGTGCAATGCTATTTTATTGTAAAATTTTATGGACTATTTGCTAATTGAATACTGTTTGAAAAAATCAATATTGGTTAAAGTGCTGAATTTAAAAGCACTATAATATTCACATATTTTATCACAATGTATTAAGAAAATATGGTTAAATGTATTATTTTATTTATTAATTCAAGGTTCACTTTTTATTATATAATAATAATGTCTTTGAGCAAGAACATTTCTATTCATTGTATCTTGACATGTTATGACAGACCAAAATTGAGAGTTGACATAACCTTGGAAAGAGATATATTTCTCTAAAGTATATGAGGAATGTAGTTTAAATGAATACTGTAACATTAGCTATATGACTAGAAGAATTATATTTAAATATAGAGAAAATATATTTAACTAGTATGTTTCATTTCATATAAATCCTCAGTCAAAAAGCCAAAGCAAAGGCACCAATAAATAGGAAACAGAAATTGGCTCATGTATTTCATTTTATCATACAAGCCAATAATACATTAATGAAAATCAGAATTTAGTTTTCTAGGCTTGGAATACCCTATCACTAATTTTTATATGTTACACTAAAGAACATAAGTCAAAGCCTGTATTTGCAAGTCTAATGACACTATGATCCTGCCAGCAGTTACCTATTCTGATGAAGGAGCCATATGTGATCCTGTAATTATTTTAAACACAATAATAATTTTAAATTGTTAATGTACCAAAATAAAGTATGAATATACTTTTATAGTAGTTTATCAGTGGAGTGTCTACTTTTTGCTGTCTCCTACCCAAGTTCCTAGAATAAGTCAATATGTAAATAAGTCATTAGCCACAAGGAAAGAGAAATAAAAAATATCACCATTTTCAGCATTAATAAGAATTCAAATATGTCCATAGTAATAAGTATATAAAAATGATATAAATATTTCTCTACTTCCTCCAGGGATTTTCTATCTGACCTCGTTGCAAAACTACGTTGTTGAGTGTTTTCTACCTACAAGTCATGGGAAAATGGTAAGAAATATTTGAGAAGGTATATGATTTCTAAATGTATTAAAAGTGAAAGAGGCTCAGTCGCAGTAAAATACAAATTTCATCTTATTGGAAAAACTGAATCTGTCTCTAAAAGTCACAAAATATTTAATCACAAAAGATTTAATAATCTTACACATTGCAATGTAAATATATATAGATACATAGTACATATACTGTAAATATGTATAAGTACACATACACACATTTTATTGTTACCAGTAATCAAAAGCAGATTAAAAAGTTGGAACACAAAAAATAGGCTGAGAACCTTCCAAAAATAAATACCAGGGAGGTTTTTAGAAGCTAAGACCACTTACAATCAAGGTCCTTCTTAAAATGACAGAGAGTAGGTGAGAATGGTGGACTGAACGAGCAAGTAGAGTACTGATTCTTCAGGCTAGACAATGCTGAAGTGATTGCCCTCTCAGAACATTTCACAACTTTATTTAGCTACAAACACCTAACGTAGCCTAGGGTGGTACAGATTCTGTTTACAAAATCATTTGACATCGAATTCCTCTTTCACAGAAATTTCCAAGAGACTACACACTGCCATCTAGAACCCGTGAATTTTATGGCAAATCACATATACATTTTAGCATTCTTTATTTGAGTATACAACTTTAATTATGAGAATAATTTAGTGGAAGTGAAACAAGACCAGAGAATAACAAGAAATTGTAAACTAACTCTAAAATTGTTTGTATTGTCATATATGATCATATGCTATATTACTGATAGTATAATATAAAGTGAAAAGTTGCTGGTTTTTTATTTATAATAAAGCATAGGAAAATTCTAACATAAATTAGGATAATGTAGGATGATACTAAAAAGGCATTTCAATATATTCATATTCAATTGTTTGCAAAGTCAGTCAGTGTAAAGGTAGGATTATTTTTAGCTCAATAAAAATTAGTGAGGGAAATTTTCTGGGGAGAACAGAAAAGATAATTAGAAATTGCAAATGCTTGTTCAGGATTTCTTTTTTTGTTGTTTTTTTTTTTGTTTTTTTTTGTTTTTTGTTTTTGGGTCACACCCAGCCGTGCTCAGGGGTTATTCCTGGCTCCATGCTCAGAAATTGCTCCTGGCAGGCACGGGGACCATATGGGGCACCAGGATTTGAACCGATGACCTTCTGCATGAAAGGCAAACGCCTTACCTCCATGCTATCTCCCGGGCCCCTGTTCAGGATTTCTTAAGTTTACACATATTTCTCAAAATGCACTCTGTTTTGTTCAACTTTCACCATTCCTGAAGCCCAGTAGTTACTATTTAGCTTGTTTGAGGTTTGAATACATGCTTAAAAGAAAATACAGAGTATTTCTATCTATTTAACCCCTTAATGACCTAAAATTTTATGCCAAATAAAGCATTGTTTCATTGCAATTCACAAAACTATTCTGCTCAAATCCTTCAATGGTCCAAGAACTATATTAAGTTCATGACCTGATTATTACTTTTTTTTCCAAAAACCTTTAGTTCATAGATATAGTCCATAGAAATAGTACAAGTCAAGGCCTTTGCTTTGCATGTCCCTTATTTGTGTTCAACATACTACACCAGAAATAAAGCCTAAAAACAGCTTGGTGTCACCCAAAAATAAACAATCAATAAGAACTATAATAAAATTATATACTTAACTACAACAATATTAAATTAAATAATTACAGATTGTATGATCTGCTTAAAAGAATAAAATAAAAATTTCATTAAATACTATTTTATAATAAAATAAAAAGTGAAATTTAAATAAAATTAACTCACAGATAGTATGATTTGCCTTGCAAATGAATGACTTAGATCTGATTCTTGGGACCAGAGAGATAGTATGGAGGTATGGTGTTTGCCTTGCATGCAGAAGGACTGTGTTTCAAATCCCAGCATCCCATATGGTCCCCCGAGCCTCCAGGAGTGATTTCTGAGCTTAGAACCAGGAGGAACTCCTGAGCCCTGCCGGTTGTGACCCAAAAACAAAAAGAAACAAACAAACAAACAAAAATCTGATTCTCTACAATTGGTCCCCTAACACCTGCCAGGAGAAAACCTTGAGTGCAAATTCAGGAGCAAGTCTTTAGCCTAGAAAGCACTATCACTTACACACACACACACACACACACACACCACAAACTTAGAATAAAACAACAATAAAAACAAAAAAGCAATATGTATGCATATATGACAATATATATGCATATATGTGGCAATAACAAATGACAACTGCAAATTGGGATATGGAAAATACAGGCAAATATCAAGCAATCCACAGATGAACAATTCAACCAACTCAACAAGTTCAAAGGATGAGATTATCTATAGAGATGGAATTGAAGGAACTAAAGAACATAACTTTAGCAAACCATAATAGCAGAATTCCACAGAGAGAGAGGGGGGG
>PVKC010020932.1:0-18400 GCA_004027635.1 Crocidura indochinensis
AAGAAAATGCCTGGGCATTTGCTTCTGAATTACCTACCTTTGTCAGACTTCAGAGAAATCCAGAACCCCTTTGCTGACTCTAGAGAATAGTTTCTCTGGGAACTCGAGTTAGCAGTGTCTTTGGGAGAAGATGATTGCCCTGAATGCGGGGATGATGACATCAAAACAGCCTCCTTAAAACCTATGTAGACTAGAAATGATTATAGATTTCCCCCAGCATGGATCAAAGGAATGGAATTGAACGTTTTAACTTAATGATCTGACCCCTGTCACACCCGGAGACAAGGGAATTCTGACTGGGAAGCAGGTGTGAACTTGCACAGGAAAATGCTGGGGTGGGCTGGAAAACTCAACCACCAGAGGGAAGAGAGAATGCTTTCTGTAGCACAACTCTGGCTGGATATCATCTGGGTGGGACTTCGTGATGTGTCACAGACTTGGTAATATCAGCTGTTAGATTTTGTCCATCTAACCCCCTCCCCAACTCTTTAAAAACATTTTAGTCAACTCCCAGGGCTGACTGAGGGGAGAGGGACTGGGCACCAGTGTTCTGTCCAGGGTCCTGACCAGCTCAAGGCCTGATCATCTCTGCAAACTTCTTTGCTGCCCTCTCTGGAAAGAACAGAGAGAAACCTCTAAGCTGAAGGCCTCCTCTCTGCTTACTAAGTGTAGGCAGCTATTTAGGAAACAATAAGGCAAAAGAATGAGCATCCTACCTCAGACCCCCATCTCTCCTACTCATTCAACAAAGGAGGAGGAAGTGGAGGAGGAAAATGAAGAAGACAAGTAAGAGAAGGAAGACAAGGAGGAGGAGGAAGAAGAAGACCAAACAATGGATTGAAATAAAACTGCAGACAGGGCAGCTACCTTGCACACAGATCACTGGCATCTCATAGCCCCCCCCCCCAAGCCCACCAGGAATGAGTCCTGAGCACCACCAGGTGTGGCCCAACCCTATTCCCATCCACTCATTTGGAGAGGTTAGTTTGGGGGGGGCGGTATGGTAATATTCTCTCAGTAGAAGGGGAATACCCAGATATTGGTAGGGTTTTACATCCAATAAGCATTCTTGCATCCTCATCTCTACCCTCTTCTTATCAAGACAGTTGTCATTTTGAAGGTCTTCGGGACAGCTATGGTCTATAACAGTGCTAGATCCATTTCCTCTCTGAAGTGAGGTTTTGGCAGGAGGGTTGCTGTGAGCCCTGACTCAGGTGGCCCCCAGAGGGCGTGCATCATCATGGAATAGCTTGTCACTCCTACAAGGTGAGCCCTGGCAGAGGACTGCATCAAAGAAGGGAGATGCCAACACAACTCTCCTCTGGCAGGGAGCATTTGAAGCATGAAAGTAAAGAATGATGCAGCCAGGTCTTTACAACCACCCAACCTCTATCTTTGGCAATTTTTCCTGAAAGCTAGTTGTAAAATAGCAGGGACAGGGCTAAATGTCTGTGGAGGTCTAGGTTGCTGCAGCCTTCCCTGAATGCCTGCACTGACCATGCAGGAGCACAGAGCTGTACCTATGAGGTTTTGTCTCAGAAGACCATTATTGCCTACTGAAACCAAAGTCACCAAGTAGCATTAGGCCTAAGCCCCTAGGGCAGTTCCCTCCCCTGTCCTCACTCATCTAACATCTGGCTCATTTATTCACAAACACACTTCCTCCTAACCACATGCTGGTCATTCTCTTGACACTAGGATTTGGCCTCCCTAATGGGGACGGCCAGGGTTCCATGTATTCCAGAGGTTTGGCATGAGCTGTGAGAAAAAGGAGTCCAGGCAGAACCTTCAGAGGTTTGTTTCTAACACTAAGATCTTTTGGAGTTTTGTTCTGCTGGTCTGTGGGGGGCTTCGGAGCCTTCCAAGTATATGGTTTCTATTTGACAACCGGCCAGCTTTGCCATCCCACGTTATTCAGAAGATGTCTTCCCTGTGGATAGCTCCCTCAGCCCCATGCTGACTTGTTGGCTGCATCCTGCTGACCCTTTATGCTCCTGAGGCTGCAGCAGGGCCAGCAACTGAGTTTTCAGAGATACCTGCCTTCTGGCCAGAAGGAAACCAAGCCCTGGGGAGATTGGTATCTTTACTTTTCATTTAAGCCCAGGAACTCTTCCAGTTTCTGTATGTCATGCATCGGATGCTTTCCCACCCCCCCATTCCACCCTGGGACTCTTCAGATGCTAAAAAAGATAGGGGTTCCCAGGACCCAGTATGGCTATCCTTCTGGGCTTCTTAACCCAAGAGAAGTAAAGGGACCATTGAAATGTCACCCACAGGGATAAATATTAACAAAAAGCAAATGGACTTGTGCAGGGGCCAGTTATCAATCAACCAGGCCACAAGGCCACTTACAGCAAACATGGCCCAGGTTGGCGCAGGGAGACTTTCTCATGGCCTGGAGCCTCCCCCACCCCACCCCATCTCGGCCCTCCTCCAGGTCACTCAGGGCCAAAGCCTGGAATGGAAAGGGATTTAGCTTTTAGTTTGGTCACTGCCTCTGGCTAAGCTTTCCAGTTTCCTGATTGCAAGAGATCAGAAAGTCTCTGAACCTGCCACAAATCTGGGCCTACTGGACTAACTCATAGATACTTGGTAAAGGTGTTGTATTGCAGATTCTTCTGTGGCTAAGGTCCTCTGGAATATCTAACTGGAAGTCAATCTTGCCCTTTGTGGGAGGTGGCTTTGGAACACCCCGTAGTGTTCAAGAGTTACTCCAGGCAGTGACTGACATGTGGTTGCCAGGTATTGGACCTGAGCCCAGGTCAGCCACATTTAAAGCCTTAACTGCCATGTTGTCTCCCAGAACCCTCTTAATGGGCTCTACTTCAGCAGTGACCACCTACCAACTAGCATAACCCAGCCCACCTAACTCCATGGGGACCAAAGGCAGCTTGAGAATAGTTACGCTGCACTTTAATGGGGTAGCAGAAAGTATTACAAGGAGGGAACATATATTGATTTTGTTAAAGGTAGTTAATTCGGTGAGAATTTCCTCTTCCACCAGCTGTTGTGATTTCCTAAGGGAAGGTGTCTCTTGAAAAAAAAATGTTGATACCTGGACAGAGCTTTGCTTCACACAGGTACAGAGAGAATTTGGGGTACAGGGAAGAGCATGGAGAAGTCACTCTCCCAGACTACTATGCCTTCTATTCCTGCATGCCTCAGTCACAGACCAAAGTGGAAGCCAAGGCGTTCTGAAACAGCAAGTAAACTGAGGAATGCCATATTCAAGGATTGGGAAGATTCAGGAAATGAGCTCCCCAAATTTTTCCTCCCCAAATGAAAACTGTAAAGGGAGGACACATTGCTCTATGCAGAATTATATGAGCCTGAGATCTTCAGTGTGAGAGCAGATGAAATGGGGCTCTAGACATTTGCTTTGCACATTGCTGACCATTTGATCCCTCGCACCGAACACAGAGATGGAATAGGCTCTGAGCACTGATTCAGGAGGAACCCCTGAGCACTGATCCAGGAGTAGTCTCTGAACAATGCCAGGTATGGATCCACCACCAAAAATATATGTATAAGAGATCGTGGCTTGGCACCCTCAGCATGGACATTTTTGTTTGCATCCTTAAGTCTTTAAGTTAAAGGAAACCTAGAGAGTCTAAAGGTGCAATGTTTGGCGCCAAGCCCACATCTTGACAGACATCAATTTTCAGTCTCTCTTCCCACCAGTCCTCTATAAACATAGTCTAGGCAAAAACCACGTGCTTTTGGTAAGCAGGATCCTAGACTGAGCACATGTGCAGCACCCCAACAGGCGCCATTAGGATCACTTTTGATGGGTGAGCTGGCCTGTCCCCCTTCAGCCACTTCAGCATGGCTATGCTTGTACAGAAAACTCAGAAGACTCCCAGGCAGAGCAGCACAGCTGTTCAGGTGAGGAGGGAATCATTTTTGGACAAACCCTATCCTCTTAGGGGACCCAGGAGATAGCGGAGGGGGGTTGGTATAAGGAAGAGCATCACCAGGTAGGGGTGGGAAGCACATCCCTTGGGGGTGCTCCTTTCTTCAGGAGTGTTGCAGGACTCTGTATTGGCATCAGTTTCGTAAAGGAATCCAGAGAGAAATCAAGACTTACATCAATGATGATGATGACGATGTGAGGGAGTGAAAGGACACAGTCTGTGTGCAGAGCATGGACAGACTCTGCAGAACAAATCTCAGAGCTGGAGTGAGTGCTTTGGCTATTCCAGGGTGTTATCTGCTGAGAGACGTGCTCCCACCTTGGGTTCAGGAGACAAAGGGAATGCACTCAGGGGGAGAGAGTGCAACCTCAAGTCTTAGTAGTGCGTGGTCAACCTCGGGACAGGGTCCTGGCTGCTGGCACAGGAAGCTCTCCAGGTGGTGATGGCAATGGCTTGGTTGCCCTGTTCCCCGTTGGCCATAGCGAGGGGGAGGAGACTCCCGCCTGGCTTTGATTTTAGCTGGTGAAACGGCTCAGTGCCCCCCGGGCTCCGAGAGAGAGGATTGACTGTTTCTTGTTCTCGGGGGACGAATTAATGGACAATGACCAGTTAATTAACACACCCTCTTTCGACTCTCCCGTGATCTTCGCTGCTCTGAGCACTGGGCCCCAGCTGAAATTCGGGTGTTGGGGGAAGGTGGCAGGACCCAGGAGTCCTGGCCCCTGGCGTCCCTTTCTCCAGTTCCCCACTCCTGGCTCAAGCTTCAGGCTTCTAGGATCCGAGCTCCAGCTGGCGTGCAGTAGACGCGGCGGCCAGTGTTGTCCTCGGTCACTGGTGGCAGACACCTTCCCGCTCAAATCGAACAAGGAACACAACGAACGTCCTGGGTTTGGGCCTGAGTCTTCAACTTGCTGACTTAGACTTCACACCCTCGACCTCTGCATGGAGGGTTCAGATGAAAAATCACGCAGGAGTGGAATCAAATCAAAGAAAGAGCGATATCCGGGAGCAAGCACCCTGAGGAAGGCACTGTCCCGGCCGGGCTGTCCGCTTTTGCTCTGTTGGCAAAGACAGACTTTGGCTTCTCATTCTATATCGCAAAGCAAAGGGCTTTGCTCAAATCTTTGCACTGAGAACTCAAGGGGGGATGGTGACTTCAGAACCCCAGCCCCCGCAAGAGTTGAAAGTGAACCCAGGAGGGAGCAGAAGGACAGAGTTCCACTACATAGCCAAATAGCGAGAGAGGGCGCAGAAAGGGGTGGTCAGGGCAGCTCCAGCGGTTGCCAGCCTAAATAGATGCCATCCTGGAGCACTGCCTGGCAACACCTACGTGCAGTTCCCGGGAGCATGCCGCCTTGCTGGGCTCCAATGGCTCCAACGGAGTGTCCCTCTACATTCCTAGGTGTTACTTGGTGCAGGGATTTCTCCCTACCTCTGGCCGAGAGAGCGAGCAAGCTAGTGGAGCTTCCACCAACTTTCCCAAACCCAAGTGCTGCCTGGCACCGAGCTTCTGCGCTCCGCACAGCGCTGCCCAAAACTCACCAAGCGCTCAAGGAGGCGCGCAGGCTATTCCAGGCCTAGAAAGTCCCTTTCCTTGGCAGAATGAGGGCGAGCCAGGCCCTTTTTCTCTCTTTCCCTTCCTCCCGGGATCCCATACACGTCCCCACCCAAGTCCAAAGATACCTCGATGCGCCAGGGTCCGAGCCCCACTTACCTGCTAGGCGGAGCGCAGACATGCGCTGGAACTCGGGCTCCTGCAGCCACTTCCACATCCTCCGGAAGGTCTCCCGTCCCGACTTGAGTTTGCTCCAGGGTTTGGGGTTCCGCAGCAGGTCCGACAGGGTGCCCTGCGAGCGACAGAGCACCCGCTGCGCGAAAATGGCCTGCGGGATGCTGTAACGCTTGAGCTCCGTGGTGATCCTCTGGGCCACCTCCTTGGTGTTGATCTCCTCCATCTGGCCCGAGCTACTCCCGTTGCTGACCTGCGCCCCGGTCACCGAGGGGTTGGGCTCCCGCGCGGTGCCCAGGAGCTGCCCGTGGCCCTGCGCGTTCAGGTGGGCGTGCGGGTGGTGCGGGGGAAGGCCGTTGAGGGGTACCATGCCGGCGGAGGTGGGCGTGAGGTGCTGCTCCCCGTGCCGGCCGAGCATGGCAGGGTGGTGGGCTTCAAAACCGTTAGGTGTGAGCATCTTGTCGGCGGGCATGGCGGCGCCCGGGTGCGCGTAATGGGGGAGCCCTTGCTGGGAGTTGTGGAGGCCCCCGAGGCCGGAACCCGCCAGGGGGGACAGGCTCTGACCCATGCCGGCCACGTCCTTATGGTAGGGGGTGTAGAGGTTGTTCATGGAGGCCAGCCCGCGATCGTCCCGCATGAGCGTGAAGCTCCCGCTCACGTTGCCCGCCAGGCGCTGGTGGGGATGCGGGTGGTGGTGGTGATGGTGATGGTGGTGGTGGTGATGGTGCGGGAACTTGTCGGACACGGTGGAGATGGGCGGCAGCGGCTGCAGCGGGGTCAGGGTGGTGTAGGTGGTGGGCATGCTCATGCCCGGCGGGGTCTCGCAGGCCATGGTCATGGTGGGGTGCAGGGGGCCCGCCAGGCTGTGCTCGGGGCCGCGGTGGTGATGGTGATGATGGTAGTCGCTGCCTCCGCCGCCGCCGCCGCCTCCTGCCCCGCCGTCCAGCAGGCTGGCCATGCCGATGGAGCGCGGGTGCGCGGGGGGCAGGTGTCCGCCTCCTCGGTGCGCCACGGAGCTGCGCGCGTGGGGGCTGCCGCCCAGCAGGTCGGCCGGGGCGGGCACGGCTTCATGGCTCACCCCGTGCAGCTCTCCGATCGCCTCCATGCTCAGCTGCGCGTTCATGGTGAGGATGATGATCTTCCTCCTCCGGGCGGGCGAGCGGGCGGCGGCGGACAGCACCTCCGCATGGATGAAGCCCAGGGGGTCCGCTCCGGCACCTTTCGGTTCTTGCAACCGGGCCCGCTAAGCCCCGGAGCGCGCGTGGCCGGCTCTCCCCAAAAACAAAAAAACAAACACAAAAACAAAAAAACACACCCCTATGGATCCCCCCTAAAAAAAAAGGAGAGGAGCCGCCAGCTCGACTCTCTAGCTAGCCCCGTGGTGCTTGTCCGTCTCTGGCTTACGATCGCGAGGCCCCCCGCGCCCCCGGTGCTGCTCGCGCGCTTGCAGCGGCTGCCGGCCGCCCGCGCCGCTGGCCAGCTGGAGCCATGGCTCGGTCCCTCTTGCAGACTCGCGGGCAGCCGAGCCGCCGCCGCTGCCGCCGCCGCTGCCGCCGCCGCCGCCGCCGCGGCCAGCCCACGCCCACGCCCACGCCCGCCGCGCTCAATGCGCAGGCTCGGCGCTGGCCCCGCCTCCCGGTGGCGCCCCGGCCCCGGCCGGCCGCGTGGGGTGTCCAGAGCGGTCCCCGGGCGAGGGCCGGCGGCGCCCACGTGCCCGAGCTCGGAACCCGGCCAGCTCTGGCATGCAGCCGGGAGTTGGCTTGTTGGCTCTCCCCGGGCTGGCTCGCCTGGCAGCGCTCGCGGGGCGCCCTTTGCATCCGAGCTGGGAGCCCCCCAAGTGCGCGCTTCCCCTGCGCGGGTGAGCGCCGTGGCGTGTCTTTTGCATTCCTTCCATCTTAGCCCCCCGACGCGACGCTTATCATTCCCAGCTCCTCCTCTTAGGATTTTTTAAATTTTGTCTTGTTTTTGTTTGGGGAGTTCCACGCAGTCCTGATTTGGGAGGAGAAGGGGGAGCAGATCTCTATCTCCAAGGCTCTCCCTCCTGCCTGGGCTATTTGCCGTTTATTGACCGAACCCCACAATTTCTCCCTGATGCTCCGTTTCCCACCCTCCATCTACTCTACTCCGACTAGCGGGCCTGGAGCGCTCAGAGTCTTGGAGATGTCGCCCCTGGCCGTACCTCGCTGTCTGTCCCTGGCTGCTGGCTTGCTGGCAGTCCCCGGACTCGGCTGGGACCTAAGGCGGCGGCCGCTTGGCCCAGGACTACGCGAGTGTGGGATGGTGGTGCCTGTTTTGGGGGGGGGGCAGCACCCTGGGGAGTTAGCTCCCAGCTGCCTGCCTGCCTGCCGAGGCTTGGCCATATCTGCAGTGGTTCCGATCCCCTCTTTTTTTCTCTTTCTCTCCCAACTCCCCCCAAAAGGCAGGCTGCCTGCACCAGGAGCACGCTTCTACTCCCGGAGGCCTCCGGGAAAGCCTCCAGATTTGAAAAAAATCAATCCCGCACCGAGGGAATCACTGTCCGCTTCCCACCCTCACGCTCCAATCCGGAATCGAACCGACCGGTTCCTTTGGGCCCCGGTGGGGACGCCCGAAGACCTTAAGAGCAGACTGCCACTGGCGGCGGCTTTCATTTACAAAAGAAAAGAGAGTGGGGGGTGCCTGCGTAACAAAAGGCAGAGCTCTGGCGTGTTAAGGTGCTTTCAACCCCCGGAGAAAGGACAGATGTGCTCATTGTCCGCCGGTGGCAGTTACGACCGGGTCAGCGCCAAGCCTCAGGCCCTCCCTAGCTGCACGGTGGTCTCAATAGAACTGCCTCTCTCGGAACTTGGATGCTACCCAGACACCGGGCCGGACAGGGGACAAAGTGTGTGTGGCCTTTTCTGGGTCAACGTCAGGCTGTGCGTTCCTTTGCTGGGCGATGTGTCTAGCAAAGCAATGTCCCCAGGCCTCAGGAGAAGTCCGGGTAGGGCGACAGTAGAAGTGGTCATTTGTTCTTAGACAAAAGCTTATGCAGCTGAACGGACCTTCCACCAGCTGCCGACGGTTGTGATCACTGTCCAGGTGGACCCTGTGCCAGACGGTGCCTGCGGACCCGACATCCTTTAGACTGGCCCCTTGTCCAAGCATTGTCTATGGAGCTTCTGAGAAACCGGTGCCAATGTCAGAGGATTTAACATCTACTGCCCAATGAGCAGTTAGGGCTATTAAGCCAGCAGAGAGAGAAAGCTCTTTTGGGGGGTTGGGGGGAAGACACTGACATAAAGGAAGAACTCAAAGAAATTCAGAAAGCAGTCTGAAGTCTCTTATACTTACCCCTAGTTCTATTTATTTTGGTGGGAAACCTCATCCTAAGAACCTTATTGTTTGTTTCTGTTCTCTTTTAGCATGGAGCATGTGCTGTCCTCAGATACCCAACAATGAGTGAAGGCTGTAGAGAACCTTTCAGCTGAGTCTTCACTGCCATACTTTAATTTTCCTTACATTTACCCTTAATTCCTTAATTTACCCTTAGTTCCTTAAATTTACACTTAAGACAAGTCTCCTTCCTAAAGCAGTTGGTGCAGAAAGTGTAAATACCATCACTTACACAAATTGTTTTCTCTTTGTGAACCTAAGTAGGGTTTGATCCTGGAAACCCCATGTGAAGTGTGATTCTGACTGAGTTCCAGCATGCTACTTGAAGGTGACTGGGATCTGGTGGGCCTCTGACTGCACCCCCCTGCACCCTCTGTTCTGTTGATGAAAAGAGGGCCTGCTTCTATGTCACTTTCCCTAAACAGAGGCTAAATGAAAGATCTGGATAAATATACTAGATATTTAGGATACCTTGTGTGTAGCTCTTGCTTTGGTTTGCAAATTTCCTTAACCTTTTGTGGATCTTCACATCTTTTATTTAAGATGGCCGTCAACTATAGTTGGTGAAATTTAAGAGATACCTTTTGCTACTTATTGAAAAATTCCCCCATTACTCAAGGATATATGGTGGATAAGAAGGATGCTATGAGACCTAGTGAAGTTGAATGTACTATATGAGTCTTTGTGTGCTTGAGAGCAATAAGATGGATTGCCAGTTGTTGAAGGACTGGGGTTTTGTTGTCCTTATCATCATTTTTGTCCCTCTCCCTCTTTTCACTTCTTGTGCCCAGTAGAATGCCTGGCACTTATCAAGTGTGTTATAGGGAATGAACAAAGTAGAACCCAAGGAGTGGCTCTTTAATACTCCTTGATTGATCAGTATATAATGACAAAATTGCGTTCAATTTTTCTTAAAACAGGTAAGAAGTTTGAGGCATAGGCCTTATGAAACCTAGGTTTTGTAAAGCACAGAGAATGTAGCAAGGAAAAACAATCACATCACACTATTGCACATATGTATATATTTTGGAAGAAAAATAAGATTATTGACTGGAAGCTTTATATTATTAACATGTTTTCAGTTTCATATTATTAGCATGTTTTCAGTATGGAGACAGTATTCTAGACAGCTTATTTGGTAAATGTTGAGTGGTAGCTATGGTGGTAGTTGTTTAAATGCAATTTTTCTTATGCAGGGTAGTCTAAAACTTGTCAGATTGTCCAATTAACCTAGAAAACAAAGAGAAATATCAGTTTCTCCAAATATCAGTCACATGGAATTCCCAGAGAGTTTCCATTAGTTTTACTTAGTTATCTCTCTGAGTAATAGAGATGTAATATATGCCCAATTTTCAGGACCATTCCAAAGAAATGTTCCTTACTCCTCTCACCATCCAAATAACTTGTTGACCAGTAAGCAAGTAGGCCTGAGTGTAAGGCCTAACACTCAGTGTCCACAGAAAGGCTGACTTTTTGGCCTGAGCTTCAGAAAGCAGGTAACTCACCAGGTCTGATGCCTGTAGCTACACTGTTGGCTAGGAAGTAGTTCTTTGGAGCTGGGGTCTAATACTGGGGTAGGGAATTTAGTCACTTCAGGGAAGCTTTGGGTGTTTCCCCACCAGACCTTGCTATCTTCCACTGCAGAAACTTTATCTAGAAAATCACTCTTGGCTCAGAATAGAATACCAAGGCATTCAAAAAGGGGGGTGATCTGTAAATTCAACTTTTATACACCCCCTATTTTTAAATCAAAGAATTCTTGTCATTTTCTGGGGGATTGGGGAGTGGTAACCAGTTTATTTGATCTGATTTGTCACTTGTCTGTTAGCATACAGTTTTTATTCATCTGTTTTGTTAACATTTCCCTGTCCTTTCATTTTTCTTTTTAACCTCAAACCATGTTTTCCCAGACTACTATGATTTTAGTATGCTATATTTTGTACTCGCCTTTGTTCAGTCTTTCACCTGCTTCTTCCAAATCTGAAAGGGATGCTCTGCTGAAGGCACTTTTTATAGCTGCTGACAAGCCCTGCTGACCTTGGATGTAGGAGATGGCCAGGCGGGCAGTGGCCCCAGGATGGCGGCTGCTTTTCAAGCATCTCTGGTTACTTCCTCTCCTAAACCAGCCAATAAACTAGAGGCAACTTCACCTGGGCTTCAGTCCCCTTAGATAGCGACCAAGAGCTTTACAAAGCTTCAGACCCCCTAAACAGAAGGGGCCCTCTGGCCATACTCTGTATTACTTACAGGAATTCCATTGCAGAATGGAATGAAACCCATAAAGCCTCCCTTTTCAACCCTTTCTGTATATTATTTTCTTGTTTGCTCTGAAATATGTGACAAATAAGACAGACACGTCCAAGTGTCTGATGAGGGGTCGAGGAGCCCAAATCTTTCAGCTTTGGGTCATAGTTTCCATCACACACTGGGCTCAGAGTTAGGGGTACGTGGGGTTACGTGTAGGTGTAAAGTATTGAGAGGAGCCACTGTTAGTGGATGGACAGGATAGAGACCAGGGAAAATGGCCCACCAAACTGGTGAAGTGTAGAGCCATCCAAAGTATGGAATGCTCAGGGCAGGTCTCCTGGTGCACTATCCTCCAGCTCTCTAGGACCTGAAGGGTGGGTTTCAGGCTTGAAAGGTGAGCTGAGGTCAGCCAAGGAGACCCCAGGCACAGGACCTAGGGACTCTGGGAGAACCACCACAGCCTGAAGGTGGATGCCCACCCTGGGCTTGAGAGCAGCTGCACTTGGGAAGAAAAACTCTTTAAACAAATCATTTTGGTGTCTAATCAATTAGCGTTTGCGTAGTCAAGTGCCATAGATTTAACAGAATAATCGTTACCGCCCTTGTCTCTATTTGACCCGAAGACACCTAGAAGATTTAAAAATGAAACGGTGCTGTTCAGGACTCCCCTGCCCTTCCGGTGCCTTTCCACAGACTGGCTGGGACTTTGCCAGCCTCCATCTGGGCCTTTTGTTTTCCTCAGCAAAGTCTCCTTCTCCCTCCCTCTCCTTTATCTTCTCTCTCTCACACCTTTTCCCCCTCTTTTTCTTTCCAGACTCCCCCCCCCCTTGTAGTTAGGTCTCTCAGAGTCTTCACCTATAAATGCTTTAAGGGAGAGAAAGGGCTTGGCACAAGGATGGAAATTGGGAGAAAAAGCAGAGTTGAGCCCCCAGGCTTGAGAATTGGGTAAGGAAGCTGGGCCTATGGGGCAAGGGGATACCCTTGCCAGAAGCAAATGTGGCCCAGTCTGGCTTGTCCTATGTGTGTTTCTCTGGATTGGGCAATGGCCTGAGCCCTGACAGAGGTCAGGGTCAGAATGGCTTCTCTACATCAGTGACTATGGGATTCAGTGTCACTATCTTCACCTTCTCAACCCACACCTGTTTAGAAAGACACTAATAGGTAGGGAGAATAGCAGATGTCACTATAGGCCCATGGACTGTGTCTCCCTGGGTTCTAGGTTTGGTACTGGTTCAGTACCTAGAACTGAATGGGACCAGGGTGAGAAATTCTGGGCCGGGGGGGGGGGGGTGCTCTGGTGTCCAAGAACAGCTTCTAGTTTCTGGAATCAACAGGAGAGATGGTATTTTGAAAGCTGGAGGGCTGTGATGATAAAAGGAGGGAAGTAGCATGATCTGAGGGAAAAATTGCTTTCTCCCTGGCTGCCTTTGCCCACTAGCTGGGGCTCCCCTTCTTGAACCTAGAATGGACTCTTGTCCCTGAATTACCTACTTTTTTGAGTCGCCAGCACTCGACAAACTTTACTCTCAACTATAGATCATTATAATATACTTGACTAAAGACTGCATTTTCATGTTTCAATACATTAATCCAAATAACCAAAAAAAAATCAATATTGCAACAATATTGTAAAACAAATCCGGGCCTCTCACACAAAAACCTATTCCTCATTTTTAGTTACCATGAATTTTATTCTTTTCCTTAGCCCATTGAATTTTGGCTAGCCTGTAATTCAGTTCCCGTGTCCAACACCTTTTTTTTTTTGTCCCATCAAAAATGCTGATATTCTTTGGCCTTAGGGGAAGCCTAGGGATCTTCAAATCCCTGCCTTCCACCAGAAGGTCATTTGAATCCTCAAATTTATCTCAAACTGTCTTTTCAGTATCAGAAAAAAGTCACTGTCCAAAGACTTTGGTTTTTGTTCTCCCTTGCTGACTAAAGCGGGTACCCAGCACCCTCCTGGGCCGCCTCCTCATTTAGTGCCCCTGATCTTCTCAATGCCACCCTGCCCACCTACACTAATTCTCAGCAGCCGGTTCTTGTTTAAAGTTTATTATGATCCTTGTTTTTTAAATTGGTGTTTTCCCTCCATGAAAGGACAAACAGTAGGGGGTGGCTAATGAAGAAACTTGGGCTTGCAAAAAACATTGTGAATAATTTAGTATTGTATTTCAAGGGAAAAAATAGCTTTCTTAAATCATCCCCACAATATAAATTGCAGACTTACAGAATGGTCCTGGTAAGTCTAAATTTTTAAAGGAACAATATTCAAAGAGACATAGATGTCTGTATTAATTATTTATTCGCTGGTGCCTTCCTTCGTTTCTAACTTATTATTAATTAGGCGCCTCTAGTCTTTCGCAGAGCGCTCCATCGAGCCGGTTGCAGCTTTAAATATGAATTAAAAGCAAATCCAAGCTACTGTAATGCGAAAATTATTCCGTGTCTTGCATGGCAGAGATGAATAGCCCTGCGTGGATCAATATCGTGAAACTAGGCTCCCAACGACAGGGTTATTGATAGCTTATATTAATGATGTTAATGATGGAGAAAGGAAAACAACGGCCCCACCCGACCGAGAAACTTTTTAGCCGCTGAAACCCCGCAATAAAAGGGGAGGGGGGAAGGGGAGCAGGAATTAAGCGTAATAAGAAAATTATTTATGAAACCGGATAAATGACTTCAGAGCCTTGGATGCATTTGAACCTAACGCGCCTGGCTCCTGGCGGCCCCGGCTCCTGCTGGGGAGACCGCGAAAACCCCAAGCCTTGGGGAGCTGATAGGGGGGCTGGGGCCCTGCCGGTCTGGGGCGCTGTGGGCCGCCAGCAGCCTCCCGTGTTCCCGCGAGGACAGCCCAGTGGGCGCCGGTGGCCGGCGCTGATCGAAGGCAAGGCGCTGCTCGGTCCTTGCTGTCCTGGCCGGCCGGTGCAGGGCTGTTGCTGGGCCGCTGGGGGGGCAGCCAGGACTGGGGCCCAAATTCTTGACTGGTCTCCCTCAGTTTTGCTTCCTTGCACTCTTGCAAAGGACCAGAACTCCTCGTCTGGCTTCCCCTGATCTATCTACCTAGGTTAGATTCTGGATTTGTGATTGCAAACCGGTGCTAGCAGGGAGCGACTTGTAGGAAGAGAAACTGTTTAAATGGGACTTGGAAGCTGGGAGGACACCCCATCTCCTCCCCGTCTCTTGCAGTTCCTTCTCACTTGCGGATCCTGTTGGACGCGGTGTCCAGGATCCTCCGGGGTGGGTGTTCACGGGTGTCAGGAGAGGGGTGCACAAGCTAGATCCAGACCCAGTCGCTCGCAGTTCTGCTCCCTCCCGCCTGGCACGGAGGGAAAGGGCTAATACTGAGCCGGAGGACAGCGGGGAAAGGTCAGAGCCCGAGGGTCACCCGCAGTCCCATCGACACCGCTCCCCACACTCCCTAGCATTCGCCCTTCCGGAGCGACCCTGACCCCAACAGCCTGGAGGGAAACCCGGTCTGGTTTAGTGGAAGCTGGGGGCCGCGGAGTCCAAGCCCGACTGCCCTTCTGGCACACCCCAAATCCAGGCGTGGTGGAAGTTGTGGTGTGTGTGGAGCGGAGGCTTAATTCAAGCTCGGGACTATCCTCTATTCTGTTATTTATATCACTTTAGCAGCAGGTATAAAATCCCAAACACCGAACCACATTATTTTTAAGAAGTTAGGACTGTCTTCATTTTTTTCCCTCTTTCTCCTTCTTCACCACTTTCCCTTTTATCTCTATCTTTTTTTCCTCATTCTTTCCTTTTAGGCTCTTCCCCCCCCCCCTTTTTGGTTCCTGCTTCTCCCTTATTCTCACCCACAACACTTTTCCTTTTAAGAAGAGGCCTGCCTGTTTGCCATCTTCTCATTTCTAGACTCTTTCTTAAAACTTCACTTAGCTTGTACACAAAATATTTTTTGGGGGGAATGGTGGTGCTGGGGGCTATTTCTGGTTTTGTGCTCAGGAGTGACCCCTGGTGGTGTTCTGGGGGACCATATGCGGTGCCCCTATTCCAGTCAGTTCCAGGGTCGCAGGGTAAGTACCTTAATTCCTGTATTACCTCCTGGCCCCTATATAAGTCCTAATTTTAGGAAAGATAAAAGGTGAGAGAAGATCACGTTATAGAGGGAACAATGCACCCTTGGGACCTGTTGCTCTAAAGGACACCCCTGGCATTTCCCAGGTGTGTGTGTGTGTGTGTGTGTGTGTGTGTGTGTGTGTGTGTGTGTGTGTTTGTGTGTTGGCACATCCCTACTGATGGTTGGACCATTCGCCCAAATTGGGCATCAGAGACATTTTTCCCCTGACAAATATCCACCAAGGTGCTGTCTGGGTTCCTGAGACCAGCAAATCCTCTTGTAATAGAAAAAAATAAATTAGACCCCCATAGCTTCCCAAAGCACAAGCCAATCCTTAAGTCTTTTCTAGGTCACCAGGATGCCCAGTTGAAGCCATTCTGTAGATAGTTACACACGCACAAAGACAAACTTACTGCTCCTCTCAGTCACCAGGCTAGAGCCCACACACACAAAAAAGACATTTCACACTGAGATGGTCTAGAGGCCATCTCACAAAAAAGGGCCTTCCGCAGCCTGGAAACACAACAGAACAATGCACAAAATCACTTGACTCTGAGAAAAAAAATCAATATAAAATTAGGTTTATTGTGTTGCTTATATGATTAAAAATGACAAAGCGTTGTCTTTTATTTTCATAAAAAGACAGAAGGCAGAGAAAAGCCATTTACGATCGAGTTCTGCTGCTTTCATTTGCCTGGCAAAATATGGAAGCGGCTGGAAGAGGGGACGGGGAAGAGCTGGGAGAAACCGGGGAGCCCCTCAGAGGCAAGAACTCTCCCTGGGGCTCGATGTGGGCCGGCATAGTTTCCAAAGATCCAGTCTGATGCGATGCTGTTCCGACTCTGCTTCCTCCCTAAAAAAAGGTGGCGCCGACTTCTTTAAACTCAAACCATGTTACCCCAAGTAACTTCCAGGGCGCGACTAAGAGGGCACCAGCGCTTACTGAAGTCAGACCTAAGCCGCCCGTCCAGTTTTGGATCTTCACAACCATGCAGCGTTGCTTCTGTTGCCCAAAGCGCAACAGCTTTCTTATGTTCGTCGGACAAGCTGTTTATCCAGGTTCAAGTTCTCTTCTCTGGGAGTCTTGCGGGAGGCTCAGGTCTAGGGTGCAATTAGAAACATTTGCAAAATCTCTGTGGGGCCATATTCTCCCAGTGAGGCGAGTGTTGAAATACTGGGAGCAATGCAGTCATTTGCACTGGACGTCCGCCGTTTACACCAAAGCCGCCGCCGCCGCGGGGGTTATTTATCTACATTAAAAACACAAAGAAAAACCAACAACATCCACTTTGTGTTTGTCCTCTCAAAGCCCGTCCGCGTCTGTCCTCCATACCCCCCAAAGCCCCTTAGAGATTACTTTCACCCCGCTCTTGTTCGATGGCGCACATTTAAAAAGCACCAGTAGTAATAGAATAAGTCAGCCCTCAAAAGCGCCTTCAAGTTTGGCCTTCTAGTTTGTTCAATGCCCGGTATCTTCTGGAACTCAGCAGGCTTTAAATCTGGCATGGAGGATGAAACCCAACCAACCACTGAAACCCTTGGGGAACTGCTTGAGTTCTTTGTGGGCTCTAGGGCTTAAGGAGAAGCAGACACTTAGAAATTCGAACATTCGGGCTGGGCCGCTTAGCTGACTGTCAGGTTCTATGTCTCTCAAACTAAGTCAAGCCCGGTCTTCTGTTATTGGGGCCTCAGCGAAGTGGGGCCCAGAGAATGGTTGCAGGCAGACTGTAGCCAAAGGCAGTCCGTCCCTGGGCTGGGGTGCGGGATGGCCTGAAGGTGGGTTCCTCACCAATTTCAGGGTGGAAACCTACTGGCTTAGTTTCCACGGATCCCTATTAGCTTTGCTCTCTAGCCTTCAGTGCCCCAGCTGCCGGCCGAGGGTCAAAGGTCAAGCCTTCAGCTGATGGAGCTGGTACTCCTTCTGAACAGCAGAAAGGAGCATATGCCTGTGTGTACCCGCGTGTGCATACATGTGTGTGCCAGTCTACCATTCTGGGCTACATACCCATGCCACTTAAAGAGAAAGTCGCTGATCACAAAGTTCCCGCAACATGCTTTCTGGCCTTAGCCTTCTGATGGCAAAGAATTCGGGGTGGGGTCAGTATAATAAAATAAATGATGTCACTTAATTATGTAGCTCACTATTTGGGTATTTTAGCTTTTCTTTGGGGGCATATTAATGGTTTATAAAGGTGTCCAAACTAGGGCTAGATTTAAAGATAGGACGGACCACTGAAGCAGGTTTCCAACTGCATATTTTCAGTTGCCCCAACCTGACCTGTGCTGAAAAAGGTTGCCAGAAGGGTTCTAGGAAAAGCCAAGGAAAGCCCAGCCATACAAGTAAGCAGATCTGTTCCAAAGGGGTCGACCTTTCCTGGAGTGGGGGCAAAGATGGCAGAGTAAAAAGCAGATTTCTATGCATGTTCACGTGGCCCATGTAATGAACACATCTCCATCAATTCCTGGAGGCAGACGGCTCAATTTGCTCTGGTTTTTGTGGAGGAACACTTCCAGCCTTTCCTTGACTGCCGAGCAGCTGAAGAGTTAGAATTCTCTCTCCAACAAAAAAGATGGTCAATAGAATTCTCAGTATCAAATGAGCAATAATTTGCTGTGGCTACATGCTGGATAATGAAAGATGTTAGCAGGATCAATAAAAAAATGAAAACACTTTTACTTACATCTTGAGTTACTGTTTTAAGAGAGCAAGAATGATGCTGCAAAACCAAGTTAGGATCTTAGCTTTCCCACACACCCCTCAGGGTCACACAGCTGTCTTCACCTAGCTAACTGACCAGGTTTCTTGCCCTGGACCACTACTACTATCTCCATCCCATACTGTGGGCAAAGATGGGGAGGTTATTTACATCGAATTTATCCTTAGAAGTCAGGAACAATTTACCAGGGTTAAAAACAGATTTTATTTTTTTTCTACAGCAAGAAACAAATTGCCAATAGTTCCTCACCAAAACGAAAGGCCGTTTGACCAGTTGTCATTTATTGAAAAAGTAAGGGGGAAAAGCAAAATTGTCTTTGAAAATGCCTGAAATGAGACACTTGACCGGCTGAGGTTCC
>PVKC010020933.1:0-18398 GCA_004027635.1 Crocidura indochinensis
TCACTCCCTCCCTTCCACATCCACCTTCCCTCCCTCCCTCATTATGAGAAACTGAATTTCTTTCTTAGTCTCTTTTGGACTGATTTCTGGGGGGGGGGTGGCAGAAATGTCGTGTCACTCAGACTCTACAGCATTGGAGATTACCTGTGCTTCCTTGGTGGAGTTGGGTTGGCTACACTTGACCATGCTCAATGGACCATGAGTTGTGCTAGAAATAAAACAAGGGTTGGCTGCATGTGGGGTATGTATCTTAACCATTATACTAACTATTTGGCTCCTGGGTGATTCTTTATATAACAATATCATGAAATAACATAGGCTGCTCTGTGTTTTGGCATTTCAAACTGAAGCTGCTCTTTTGGGTAAGTAAAGATCCTTAGAGATACCTCAAATTCTGATAGAGTTGTTGAAATAATGTCACACACACTTATCAGGATCAATATTTTAAAGATAGTGAACAGATTTCTGTAGAAAGAAAATTTGAATGTAAAAGTTCCACTTTCAGATGAGCATATTGAAGCCTTGTGAGTGGAGGAGAAAGGAAAACTGGAATGTCCTTCAGCAGTTCACTTACATATGGAAAAGGCAATTAGATGAGTTCTTTAAAGTTAATTTAAATTGCTATGTAAGTTGCATAGCGTTACGTGAGAAACTAGCTATGAGAACTATCTATAAGAATAATTATGAGAATGTATGGTGCATTTCAGGTGTGCATTGCATATACTGTCTCATTTTTTTTATCAGTCATCCTAAAAGAGTGCTAGTAGTGGTCAGAATTTTGCTACTTTTATATTTGCTATAATGGTTATCTTAAACCTTTTACTGTATTTGCTATACTCTGTAATTCTTCGTCTCAGAGCTCAGATAAGGCTCTCCTCACCTGATACATGCCTCCTCATTCCTTTCAGACCTGTGGCAACTTCCCTGACATCCTCACCCACTCAGGTAGAATCACATCCACCTCTGGGCTCATATGGAACCTTGCATAAAAACTGTTACATACTTTCCTTTTTATTACATCTCATTGTCTTTCTTAAATCTAGTGATGGGTAGTGTTGCGAGAAATTCATTTGTGCATTCATACATGCATTCATTCATTTATACAAACATATCAAGCATCTACTTTTGCCTCCCATAACGTAGGTTTGGGGAAATGGTGGTAGATTTTGCAAACTTGAATTCTTTGATAAGTGTTGTGTATAATGGTGGAACAGGAACTTGCAGGAAAGATACTTCACTTGTGGTGAAGATGAAGCTATTTTGTAAAGGGAACATTAGAGTCCTTGCAGTTTTATTTAAAAAAAGTGTTATGGAAGTCCCATAATTTTTCTATACTCAGATATTCTGATCTCTTTCTAAATAACATGTAGAGGTTTAGAACTGATGTCAGGCAGTGCTCGCCACATGTTGCATTTCTGCAGCAAAAGAAAATAAAAAAGGTCTGGTGTCTAAAGCCCTGGTTTAGCAGATAAACTCAAGAATCATACATATTTGGATTTGAATCCCTCCTTCTTTCAGTTCTTATTGGTTATGTAAGCCTGGCTTGCTATTCAACCTCTCAAAACCATAGTTTTCTCATCTATAACATGGAAATTTTATGTGTATTATAGGCATTTTTGACTTTTATATAAACCCTTGGTACAGTTTCCGGCACATAGTACATGCTTGTTTTTATTGCCATTGTATTAATGATTATATTATTAGACTTTGTGTTATAAGATCTTTGTTCGCATGAAACTTAGTTGTCATAAAATCTTAGTTGAATATTGGCTGCTTGTATTTGAAGTCCAAAACAAAGTGACTTTATTTCTTTTATTTCATCTTTGCCTTTTGGCCCCGACATGCTTTCTTCATTGCTAACAAAACTGAGTACTTTTTATTACATGAACCCTTTCACCTACTGTCCCTTAAAGATAACTCCTTGCTTCCCACATCATCAGTGGACTTTGTTTAAGTTTGAAATAGCTTAAATATCAGAACATAAAGGTACAGATTTTTAAGATACTTATAAAAAAAGATGACATCCTTTAAATTGAGAATTATTTTAAAAAGTCTGCTATTGATCTTAAGGAAATTATGGACAGTTTGTGTCATAATAACAAAATGACAAAGGTACTTATGGAATGCTTTGACTTTGATAAATTCCTAAATCATAGTAAGCCATAGCAAGAAGATAATTTTTGAAAATGAACACTAGAAACTAGATCATTCATATACAAAGTCTTTGTACAACTAACTTTACACTGAGGCTTTTGATAACATGTAGAAAAGTACTATAGCCACATATTGATGAACTCGTATAGCGATAATCAGTAACATTGAAGAATGAAACACATTGCTCATATGTTTAAGTTAATTTACTAAAATGATTCCTCTTTAATATGTATTTATTTATTCAACGAACAGGATAGCAGTGCATGAACCTTCGTTTATGATATCTCAGTTGAAAATCAGCGACCGGAGTCACAGACAAAAACTTCAGCTCAAGGCACTGGATGTGGTTTTATTTGGACCTCTAACACGTTAGTATTCTCCTCAATGAGTATAATGCTAAAGAATAACGAGATAATGTACTTACTGAAAGAAAGAAAAAGTTGAAAGTATTAAAGAACTCTTTCTTACATTTGGTGCAATCTAAGTGACTCGACAATACAAAATGATAGATCTTGTATTGAATTTATTAGTCTCTAAGGAAGCGATTTTTAAAGATCTTGATCAAAAGCAAAGTTCTACTTGAGGCTTTTCAAAGTAACAGATGATTTTGACAGAAGTACAAGGAATAATGTTATTTGATTGTCAGATTGTTTTGAAGAGGAACATCTAAGAAATTGCTGTGTCATATTCTGTAAGGCGGATTAGCCTTGACACGGGTGCTTTTTTTTTCCTTTTTCTTTTTTTTAAAGAAAAGCAATATTTTGTTTTATTAAATTTGAAATGTGAGAAGACTTTTTTTTTTTGGTGTGGCTGAGTATTTGAGGCATAACATATGTTATACTTCAAGGAATTACAGAATCCAAAAAGGAATGATAAAGTTATGCCCAAAATTACTTTAACAATAAAAACTTGCAAAACTAACATTCATTCACTCTCAGTTCTTAGGGAGAAGATTCTTGCAGGTTTGTGATTCCCTTTTGGTGATTGCTCTGCTCAAAAAGAGTTACTGGTGCTGGAGAGATAGTATGCTTGTATTGCATGTGACTGACGGGTTTGATCTCTTGCACTGCATATGATCACCTGAGTAATCTATGAGCATGAGTAAACCTAGAGCAACTGTCATGTGTTGCCCAAAACAAAGAAAGTAAAACATACCTGGAGTGCTTGGAATGGTTTCCATAATTTAATGGTGGTTCTTTTTTCGCTCTGGCTGAAGGAACAGCTGGTGAAACAGCTGGAAACCCTCTCCTTAGTGACAGTGTTAGTGGAGCTGGCACACCCAGGAAATAGAACACTGCTGAGATGCTGGGTGTTCCAGAGCAGCCATACTCTAGAACCTTTGTCTAGGGATTCAGATCAATCCATTAGAGCAGGGGTGGCAAACAAGTTCGACACAAAGAGCCAAAATTTTAAACTCTGAGAGTCAGAGAGCCACACCATGCAGTGACTTGCCAAAACAGACAAACACTCACACAAAAGCATATAATTTTAACAATAATATATTAAACACATATTGCATTTTGCCATTTTGAGTGAGGGTAAAAATCCTGTTTGTCACCCTTGCATTAGAGTATAGTCTTTTGGGGAGATATATTAGTTGTTTTTTTTTTTTCAAGTGAACAATTGATAGAAATAGTTATTATTAAATTAATGAAGTCTCTATACAATTTGGTCAGCGATATTAACGTTTTATTAATGGAGGAACAGTTCACTTTCACACTCAAAAAAAATCATTGTTATGATTGTGAAAGAAACCAAACTAGTTCCCAAGAATGATAGACATACCATAACTGTTTTAATAAAAAAAAATGTCAGGGACCAGAGAAAATAGCACAGCAATAGGACTTTTGCTTTGCACGTGGCCAACCCAAGTGGTTTGATTTCCCAGCATCCCATTTGGTCCACAAGCCTGTTAGGGGCGACTTCTGAGCACAGAACCAGGAGTAACCTCTGAGCACCAGCAGGTGTGACCCAAAACCTAAAAAAACAAAACAAAAAACCCTAAAAAAAATCAGTTAAGAAGGCAATGATGTATATTATTTTTTTAAATGTTCTTGTCTTAGAATCACTGTGTAGTGTGTACTCACATTAGATTTTTTTTTTTAAGAAAAAATTTAGAATTTTCAAATGAACAGAGATAGGTTTTAATTGTGTTTTTGCTGACAGTCTTTATGGTATGTGGTATGTGTCCTTTTATTTCTGGTGATTTTGTTTTACCCTGGATGGGGCTTATATTTGAACTGAACCCTCCTCCTTATTTCTAAGGTAGAAATAAACTGATTAAGTCTTTTTGAGATTATAGTCTCCATTGTATCTCTTTATGGCTTGTAAGTATTCGTGCTCTGGAATATACCCTGTGGCTTTCAGCATAGACGTGCTATTTATCATATTATACAAGACATTGATGAGTCCTAAACTTGTAAACAGTTATGTGCCATTTCCATTGAGCTCCTCATCTTATCAAATAAGCAATATAGAAGCCAGAGAGATAATACAATGGTTAAAGCCTTGCATGCAGCAGACCCAAGCTTAATCCCAAGTAGCTCATATGGTCCCCTGAACCCCTGCAGAAGTGATCCTCGAATGCAGAGCCCAGAGAATGAATAAATGAATGAATGAATGTAAATAAGCACACACAACTTTTTTTTTTTAACCAGTAAAAACAGTAGGCCTGGGCTTCTTTTGTCTTTAGAAATTCTTTTTTTTTTTTTTTTTTTTTTTGGTTTTTGGGCCACACCCAGTGACGCTCAGGGGTTACTCCTGGCTATGCGCTCAGAAGTCGCCCCTGGCCTGGGGGACCATATGGGGCACCGGGGATCGAACCACGGTCCATCCAAGGCTAACGCTGTAAGGCAGGCACCTTACCTTCAGCGCCACCGCCCGGCCCCATGTCTTTAGAAATTCTTACTTTAGCAATATTTCTGAGGGTCACCATCATACCCGATTTGGTAAAAAAATGAGATCTTCCTGCCTTCCTTCCTTCTTAATCTCCTATCAGATAACTTCGGCTAAAAGCCACCCAAGATTGTCTTTAAGACCATTTGATTCACAGCTTCTCAATCACAGCACTATTTAAATTTGGGGCTGGATTCTTTGTTATCAGTGAAAGGTTTGGGAAGAAGAGAGTGTATTGCGCATCATGATGTTTCACAGCATCTCTGCCTTTCTAACCACTTGATACCAATAACAGCTATCCTTACTCCTACGCACCTAATATTTGCCAGTGAAAATTGTGCTATATCTTCCAGGGACCAATATCATCCTCAGTTTAGAAACACTTGATTACTTTGTTACATAGCCAAAAAAAAATGTCTGGAGAAAATGCTTTTTGGTAAATAATGATTGTTCCACCTTTTGTTTCAAAGCATCCCAAAATTGAGTGAAAATGAGAAGGATGCTATTCTCTGTGATTCCTTTCACTCTGCCTTTGACCATTCTATTCATACATGATTGGGGATGCTAGTGCCTTTTCAGAAGTTCTAAAGACTTTAGTCATTTTGCTTCTGCCAACAGGGCAGGCTTTATCTTTGAGTTTTCCTCTATCATCTTACAGAAAAGTATAAGCTGGTTAGAATAGCCAACATATTGATTATTAGAAGAGCTGATTTTTGGTGGCACCATGCCCATTGATGCTCGCTTATTGATCCTGCTGTGTATATTGATGAGGTATTGCTCAGGTTCAGTGAGGCAGCATGACTCTGTTCAACAGTTCTGGGGACTCTTACAGCCACATCTGGCTGTATGTGGGGTCATGTAGTGCTGGAGATCAAACTCCACCATTTAGCCATGTCCACAGTGCATCAGTGTTGATTATCTTATGTCAAAAGATTAATTGGACTATTTGTCATTTTCTTCCTAGGCCCTCCTCATAATTGGATGAAGGATTTTATCCTCACAGTGTCCATAGTAATTGGTGTTGGTGGGTGCTGGTTTGCTTACACACAAAATAAAACATCAAAAGAACATGTTGCAAAAATGATGAAAGATTTAGAGAGCCTACAAACTGCAGAACAAAGTCTGATGGACCTGCAAGAGAGGTAAGTGGAAAAAAATGATAGGTTATATATTCATTTTTATAGAAAAACACAATTTGGCAATTAAATAGGACATTTGCACAGACTCTTATCTTTAATTAGGAACATATCAGGATTGTATGTGCATTTTATGGTTTATTTTGAGAAAAATAGCCTTTTATGTCACAAAGTGTATAGTAGAGAAATATGGTGGAAGAAATACATCAAATTTAGGTAAAATTATTTATCTTTTATTGTTTTCTAAAAACACTTTAAAATAACTACACATTTTTAAAAAGTCTCTTTGTTAAGAAATTTTTTTGGATGGGGGGTGGCTGGGGAGACAGCATGGAGGTAAGGTGTTTGCCTTACATGCAGAAGGATGGTGGTTCGAATCCTGACATCCCATATGGTCCCCTGAGCCTGCCAGGAGCAATTTCTGAGTGTATAGCCAGGAGTAACCCCTGAGCATCACTAGGTGTGACTCAAAAACCAAAAAAACAATTTTTTTTAGATCATGATATTTTGAGATCATGATAAGCAAAATAGTTGTGTAATCAACTCTGATTTTATTTTGTCCAAATTTAAGATTAAGAATAGAGATACGGGGATAGCGTAGAAATAATAGAAAACACCAGATTCTGATTGAAGCTCAATATCTTACTTGATCGACACAGTTTTTCTTGAATGAGTAATGAAAATGCAGAAACTTCTGTAAGGAATCTTCATCTTTATTATTTTACCAGGCTTGAAAAGGCACAGGAAGAAAATAGAAATGTTGCTGTGGAGAAGCAAAATCTCGAGCGAAAAATGATGGATGAAATTAATTATGCCAAGGAGGAAGCTTGTCGACTGAGAGAGCTAAGGGAAGGAGCTGAATGTGAACTGAGTAGACGTCAGTATGCAGAACAGGAACTGGAACAGGTATTTGAGTTTTCTTAAAATGCATGTTAGTATCCTTCTGTTTTCTCACTTAAGAGCCAGGTCCTCTTTCTGTATCATTTCCTTTATCCAGTTCTGTTGTGTCTCATTCAAGAATCACATATTCAGTGGACTGGGATGATGGCACAAAGGGATCTGGAATTTATACTTTGCATGCAGGGACCCTACATGCTTGGTACAACATTCCCTGAGCAATGCTGGGCCAGTTTCTGAGCCCCAGCAAGTGTGATCACAGTAGTGCATCTCTGTCTGTCTATTAATCTTATTTATTTTCTCACATCTTTGTATCTTTAGCATTGACCTAAATCTATAAGGTAAAATAAAATAACAAAAGGTAATGTGAGCATTGTGTTCATCCATTTGTGACACTTTATTCCTTTTTATGTTAATACGCCTGAATCAATTTAAGGTGTTTTAAAATTTTAATGTCTGAAACATTTTTCAGTTTCTGACTGCTACTGAGAATTTTTTGTAACCTGGAAAAATCCTGTAAGTCTTTCTAATGCAGGGGTCCTCAAACTTTTAAAATAAGGGACCAGTTCACTGTTGGAGGCCTGGTCTATAGTTTTTAAAAAAATACCAACTATGAACAATTCCCTGTGCACATTGCACATATCTTATTTTGAAGTAAAAACACCAAAACAAAATGGGAACAAATACAATATTTAAAATGACGAACAAGAGTTGGAGCAATATTACAGTGGCTAGGATGTTTGCCTTGCACTTGGCCAGCCGAGGGCCAATCCCTGGCATCCCATTTAGTCCCCTGAACCCATAAGGGGTAATTTCTGAGCATAGAGCTCTGGGAGTAACCCCTGAGTAATCGCCAGGTGTGGCCTAAGAACCAAAACAACAACGACAAACCCAAAAGCAGATAAAATGAAGGGCAAGTAAAATTATATCAACTAATGTACCAGATTTCAGTGGGAACAATAGGCCTGCTTTTGACAAGCTGTAGTTTTGCAATGTCCAGAGACGGGCTGTAGTTTTGAGGATGTCCAGAGACGAGCTGTAGTTTTGGGGATGTACAGAGACGAGCTGTAGTTTTGGGGATGTCCAGAGAAGAGCTGTAGTATGGGGATGTCCAGAGAAAGAGAGGAGATGGAGAGTACAGCATGCATCCCACACATGCACACTTCAGCCCTGGACTAGCTGGTTGCAGTGGCAAAACATGCAGCAGGCTGGATAAATGTCCTTAGCAGGTTGCATGTGGCCCACTGGTCATAGTTTGAAGACCCCTTCCTTGCTCTACTGTGAATCTCTCTACAAAGATAAAGGATCTCTCTACTTAATACCATTCAAATTCTCTTAAGTGGTTTTAGAAGGAATGTAATCTGTTAAGAATCCTGATGTTTGGGGCAGTCCTCACACCTAGACTATTTACCCAGTATAAAATATAGTCATCCAGGCATTACCAAAAAACTACCTTCAGAAATGTGTGTGGCCACTGGGAGAATTTAATTATCACCAGGTATATTCATTTCCTATAATAAATTACCACCAATTTAGTGGCTTAAGACAACACACATATTATCTTACAGTTTTTGAAGTCCATGTCTAAAATAGGTCCGTGCAGTCGCATTCCTTCTTGAGTCTCTAGGAGAGGATCTGTTTTCTTTTCCTTTTCCAACTTCTAGATGCTGCCGACATTTCTTGGCTAGTGGTTCTTTCCTTCCTCTTCAAAGCACATCACTGAATTCAGCCACAGACTTGGACTCCAGTGTCTGACTTTTGTCTTTTGTTTACTGATAAATAGGCAGGATTAGAATGAGACTGAAGGACTTGCTCATTAGAGAGCAGTTCACTCTTAAAGCAAGGCCTGTAGCTTAGATATACTGCTTTCTACTTTGTATATGTTGCTTTTTAACTGGGATGCTATTTTGATATAAGAATGCCATGCATGATACAATGTTATGTTGAATGTATATTAATTTCAACTCATGAAAACAAATATTCTGTGTGCAATGCTGTTTCCTCCAGGGCTGTCACTTCTGGAAGAATTGATTGGAATGCAGCCATCTCATTAGTTAGCTGTCCTTTCCTTTATGCCACAGAAATCTGTGTTTATATATATATATATATATATATATATATATATATATATATATATATATATATATATATAGGCATTATTAGGCATCATATATATATAATCTTTTCCCTTGAAAAGATTTGTTCTCATATTTTATCCACATTTTGCTGTCAGGAGTCTTACTGACAACCCATATTCATAAGCAATATGCAGTAAAGAATCAAAGAAGGTTTAGTGATAGTGGAGGTACAATAACGTAAAAATATTTTATTTAAATACCTTGAAATACAGAATTAATAAGTTGTTGATAGCAGAGTTTCAGTCATACAATGTTCCAACACCCATCCCTTCAACAGTGTTCATTTTCTGCCACCATTCTCCCCAGTTTTCTTCCTGTCATCTAGCCCCAGCCTGCTCTATGGTAGATACTTCTCTCCTCTCTGTTCTCTCTCGCTCTGTTCTCTCTCTTTCTCTTTCTTTCTCTTCCTCTTCCTCTTTCTTTCCCTCTCCCCTCTCTCTTTTTTCTCTTAGGCATCATGATACAATAACTTTTATTCCAAAAGCATAAACATGAATACTGTTGCAGCCATGTTGCCTTATCTATTTTAAAAATGAATCAAGAACAGATGAAAAGAGAGGCTTAGCCAGAATTATACTTTGTTTAAGAACTAGGCATTGTATTCTTTACTCCTGGGAGAAGTCACTGAATAAATGTAGAACTGCCCTACCAAGACTTTTTTTGGTGTTTTTGTTTGAGGGCCATACCTAGCAGTGACCATGGCTTGCTTCTGGCTTTATACTCAGGATTTACTACTCCTAGTTGGCTCCAGGAAATTATATGGGATTCTAGAAATTGAACCTGAACGGTCCACATTAGCAAACATTTTACCTGCTGTAATTTTTTTGTTTGTTTGTTTGTTTTTTTTTTGGTTTTTGGGCCACACCCAGTGACGCTCGGGGGTTACTCCTGGCTATGCGCTCAGAAGTCGCTCCTGGCAGGCATGGGGGACCATATGGGAACCGGGGGATCGAACCGTGGTCCGTCCTAGGCAAGGCAGCAGGCACCTTACCTCCTGCGCCACCTCCCGGCTCCCTTTTGTTTGTTTTTGTTTTTGGACCATCCAGCAGTGCTCAGGGGTTACTCCCGGCTAATCTGCTCAGAAATAGCTCCTGGCAGGCACGGGATGACCATATGGGATGCCAGGATTCGAACCAATCACCTTAGGTCCTGGATTGGCTGTTTGCAAGGCAAACGCCGCTGTGCTATCTCTACGGCCCCATATCTGCCATAATTTTAATTCTTGGTTTGCTCCTAGAGTTGAAAAGATTGTCAGCTGTTTCATTGGAATGGAGCATAAACCTGTAATAGGATCTTACAAACGATTGCTTCATAGTGAGGAAGAAGACATGATATTAAAAAATGATTCAAACCATAACATTCTATTTTGAGGATTTGAGCATATATATATAATATATATCCCTCTGCTCATGTGCTCCCCTCACCTACCCTCATTACTATATGTCTTAGCACCAACACACAATGATCCTAATGGGAACCTGAGTCAGGAAGAGGTAGATTCAAGGAGAGAATTAAAAACAATGTTGTAAGCCTTGTTGTATGTCAGAGTTTATGCTATGCAAATGGCAGATGATTTGCTCAGATATTTCAGTCATCATAGTGCATTTTTATACTTACTAACAGTTGAGATATATAAAGAAGTTAACTTCAGGTCACACAGATATTACATGACAGAGGCAAGATTTTATCCCAAACACATGCTTACTGCAAAGTATGTGTTTCACCCATTGCTATTAGAAATTTTGTTTATACAGAAGGAATTCTAACTGGAAAACATCTTAAAATTGGAATTAAATATCACACATTTTATATAGTTATTTCCCCTAAAATAATAATTCTGGGGTGAATAAATTATCCTCTTTATATTTGGCATAGTTTAGATACTTTGTTATTAAGGTCTCAGAATCCCTGTAGTCATAAATGATAATGCCTATAAGCTACATGAAGCAGTAAACCTTATATGATAAAGAACTTGAAAATCGGAGAATTACTGAATTTTAAAGCTGTCTTGAAGCCAGGTTTTGAGAGATTTGTGCTATTTACTCCTATGATATAATTTTATTCCATTTTTAACATGAAAAAGTACATAATTTTTAACAATTAAAAATTTAGTGACTCATGTTAAGTCCTATTACATAATTTTCACTGCTTCTGTTCTCTTTTAAATAACAATGCTATTTAAGTGAAGGGTTGAAATTTAGGTCAAACGATAAGCCTATAAATAGTAGCACAGGAAACAGAATAATTGCCTTTATTGAAAAGTCAGAATCCTAAAAATTTTGAAGTATTGACCATCAAAAGATTATTTAATCTTGACCATCAAAAGATTATCCAATCTCTATCTCTGCTTATAAATATTTCATTTCTTTGTTGAATGTGTTGACTGAGCTATTTTGAGAAAAAAATTGATAAAAGAAAGAAGGGACGCTTGTTTGGAATCACATTGTAATTCCCTAGTAGTGAAATTGTATAACGTTTTTTTAGCGTTAAAAGCTTGTGAGAAAAGAGTCGAACATACTTTGTACTTTGGAGAACTCCCTGTCACAGGGCTGGATCTCAAATTCTCTCTTCCCGAGAGATTAGCAGGGACGCCACACAGCTTAGCCAACTGTCTCATTCAGCATGGCCCTTACGGTCTTCAGCACGTTGCAAGGATGCAGATCAGACTGTGTTGCTCAGGGTTTCCCAGCGAGTAAGTTCTAGTTAACCTTCATTTGAACCGTCTGTGTTTTGGATCGCCTACTTAATGTTCCATTGTTGTTATTATTATTTTTAATCCAGAGTTTTGAAAAATACTTTTCTATATAATTTGTCTCACTACTCAAGACAGCTGTTCTCTTTCTTTATCAGAAGTTTGTGTGCCGTCCTTTTTCTTCGTTTATTCTGGCAGATGTTACCATTTCAATGAGCTGTGTTTGTCCAAATCAAACATTCTTCATCATGTCCATTTGGAATAGAGTTTTTGTTGCCTTACTTAACTCGGAGGGAAATGAATGTGCAGCCAGCCTAGCATGTCCCTGAAGCAAGGTTCTCCATAGTTCACTAATCACTTTGAAGGTTTTAAGAATGCATATATGATGGAGTTCATATTTTCTGTCATGCACCTTTAGTACTTGCTGTTTGATTGATTTTGGGCCTTGCAAGTGGTGTTTAGGATGCCTGGAGCCCCATCAGTGATTTGCACTTCTAGTTCAATACAAAGGCCCTGCTTAGTCTGTGCCAGCGATTTCTTGGGCCACACCTTTTAGTACTGGAGGGCATCTAGGCCTGGCTCTTCCTGTCTCGGATCATGTGGTGCCAGTATCAAACCAGGGTTAGGTTCATGCTTGATATGCTCGGCATGTACCCTACCTACTGTACTATCTCCTGTCCCCTTTCCACATCTTTTACCTTGAATTCTTGCTACTTTTTAAGGAGATCATTCCCTAGAACGCAGTGTCTCTTTCTTCTGGGCCATTTATTTTGTTGTTGAGACTTTGCTTAAACATGTTCTTCCTTGGCACTAGGAGCCACAAGTTATACTGAGCATTTTTGTTTTATGTTAGTGTGATTTCCTTGAAGGACAGATCAGAGAAATAGTTGCATATCCTGACACGAAGGCTAGTTTGCTTACGTACATTAATCAGAATCTGTTTACTTGAAACTTATAGGTGATCTCTCAAATGCTGATTTACTTTTACTTTCTGGCATATTAGAAGTGGTGAATTAAATAGAAGTTGTAATAAAAGATTTAGTATGCCGATGCTATAACAGAAATACTTTTCCTAATACCTTTATGGCCATAAATATATGAAAAACTTCGAAAGGAGTATAAGAAGCTACAATAGAATGTTCTAGGAACAACAAAAAGGGCAATAGAACAATTCTACACATCTTATTCCACAAGAAAAATGAGAGAAGTGGTATCAGCTTTAGGGCATATAAATATAAAAATATATTAAAAAAGCTTATTGAGGGAGCCGGGAGGTGGCGCAGGAGGTAAGGTGCCTGCTGCCTTGCCTAGGACGGACTATGGTTCGATCCCCCGGTTCTCATATGGTCCCCCGTGCCTGCCAGGAGCGACTTCTGAGCGCATAGCCAGGAGTAACCCCTGAGCGTCACTGGGTGTGACCCAAAAACCAAAAAAAAAAAAAAAAAAGGCAAAAAAACTTATTGAGAGAAGAAAATAAGTCTACCTGGTTTATAAACTAGATAATTAACAGCCTTACATGTATTTGTTCCCTTTCTCCTTTACCAGCTAGCTTTATAGTTTAGCTTACTAGAGTCAAGTTACCCTTAAGATGTCAGTTTTACTGATTTTGTTGTTGTTTTTTATTTTTTTGGTGGGGAGAGAGTACAGGGGGTACTCACAAGCAGGGCTAGGGGACCTGGGAGCTGTTCCCAGAGATTCTGAGCCAGTTGATTCAATGCCAAAGCCATAGAGTTGGCAGTGCTAATGGTTCCGGAAGTGCTAGACCACTGTTGACAGTACCTGTGAGCTGATAGGGTCACACCTGCCTGTACTGTTCCAGGCGGGACAGGTCCAGGTGTAGGCAGAGTATCAAGCTTTTGGCCTCTAGTTTTAATGTTAAAAGTATATCCTCTCAAATAACGACTTTAAAATATTTGCAGATAGCATACTTAATTCCGTATTTTCCATTTCTGGTATAAAGATACTTATTTGTTTGAAAATATATGAATTAACTTTTCTTCAGACCGTGTTGTGTGTGTAACCTAGAGCTTAGGCATGTGAGGCATGTACTCTACTCAACCCTTTAATATCTGTTAAATGTATTTTTCTTTCTCTCCCTCTCTCACTTTCTTCCTGTCCATTCCTCTCCCTCTTACTCCTTCTCTTTTCTGGGTGCCTCTGTTCCTCCCTCCCATCTCTCTTCTCTTTCCCAGGTTCGCATGGCTCTAAAAAAGGCTGAAAAGGAATTCGAGCTCAGAAGTAGCTGGTCCGTTCCAGATGCCCTTCAGAAATGGCTTCAGTTAACGCATGAAGTAGAAGTACAGTACTACAACATTAAAAGACAAAATGCTGAAATGCAGTTAGCGATAGCCAAAGATGAGGTACTCTACTATGTTTCAAAATTTGCTCAGATTCTGAGGGTTAGCCTGGGACCCAAAGATCTAAATAAGACTTTGATTTAAAGGAGAATTTTTTTTATGATGTGGAACTTACAGTATAAGCTGATATAATCATAGACTTGAAATTTAAACCACTTAGTTAAGAGATTATATATTTACTTTTCAAAATGACCTTTGTGTCACTTAAAAACCACTGCTATTATTGCCATAAATGTTTTATACAGAGCTTTTCTCCTCTAGGTTGCTGCTTCATATCTGATTCAGGTTAGTAGTTACTAGAAATTAATGTCTGATTAATTAAATCGTGTGAAATAAGTCTTAATCTGATATCCAGTAAAAACAATTTCAAAAGCTTAGTTTATTCACTAACATCTCCATGGTAGTAGAGTATACTTAATGTACTCTGTTAGTTTTGATAGGAGATTCAGATCTTTCTAAACTTAGAAATGAGAGGAAAATTCTTCAGAGCAAAGTTCTGAACTATCTCGATAGACTTAAGGAAGCATGCTTTATCCCATATCTTCTTTCTTTTTTGGAAAATAAGACTAGCTACATCTTGGCTAACACTTTTTCACTGTGGTTTCTCTTTTTCTATTTTTAATATAGTCACAACAAAACACGCTTCATTATGTGCATTACCACCTCTCCCCCAACTTAGCCTTATTTATCTCTTATTGGGTTTTCAGGCAGAGAAAATTAAAAAGAAGAGAAGCACAGTCTTTGGGACTCTGCATGTTGCACATAGCTCTTCCCTGGATGAGGTAGACCACAAGATTCTGGAAGCCAAGTAAGAATATCATTTTGTATGTTTATTTTTATTTTTATTGTGTTGAATGAGTAGTTTCTAGAAAATTTATATTTAAGTTGTTCATTGAACCCTATATAATTATATAATTTATAGTCATTCTAAGATGGATACTTGCTTCGGAAATAAATCTGTTCATATAAGTTGCTCTTTTTTTCCTTTAGTACCGTGTTTAAAGCTACTTTAGTGCAACAAGTAATTCCTTATATCGACTTTTTCAGGAAAGCTCTCTCTGAGTTGACAACTTGTTTACGAGAACGACTTTTTCGCTGGCAGCAAATTGAGAAGATCTGTGGCTTTCAGATAGCCCATAACTCAGGACTCCCCAGCTTGACTTCTTCCCTTTATTCAGATCACAGCTGGGTGGTGATGCCCAGAGTCTCCATTCCACCCTATCCAATTGCTGGAGGAGTCGATGACTTAGATGAAGATACACCACCGATAGTATCACAATTTCCTGGTAAGTGGTGAGTTGAACATTACGCAGTATTTTAGGGAAACTTTCTACTATAAGAATTACATTGAAAACTTGGATAACATTTTACTCACTTTGTCTTTTCTTTTGATAATTTGCATTTACAATAGAATACTATGAGTATTTGTTTCTGTATATATATAGTATATAAACATATCACACACATATAATAGATGAATCATTGTAGTCAAGTATTGAGCTTTTTGGGAAGGTTTTAGAGGTAACTTTTTGTTTGTTTTCTTCGAGGCACAATGTTTTACAATACTATAACTGTTATTGCTACAGTACTGTGTTTACAATACTGTTAGTGGAAGGGTTTCTTTGCTTACAATGTTCTGGTAAACCCTCATTGTCTCAAGGTTCCCTCCCAACCCCCTACTCCATGTTCTTGGTAAATAGACCAAAAGAAAACCAGCTCTCAGCTTCTTTTGTCTTTGACCATTTGTTTTTCCCATACTATGTTTCTTAATATTCCACAAATGAGATCATTCTGGTAAAAATTAGGAGAAGATCTTTAAAATCTGTACAATTAACCTTATTTTGCAAGTAACTAGTCCACTGTGTGACTTTCAGCCAATTTGATTTTTTTATATTGAATTGCCATTCTCAGAAAGCTGTTTTTTAGTATTTTGTTTTGTTTGTTAGCCTGATCTTTAGCTTTTATATTTTGTTTTGTTTTGTTTTATTTGGGGGACCATATCACAGTGGTGATTGGGGTGGGAGTTGGAGGGGTCTATTCCTAGCTTTGCGTTCAGGAGTGACCCTAGTGGCACTATGGGCCATATGTGGTGATAGAATTCGAATTTGAATTAACAAGTCCATACCCCTTGTTGGGTCTTTGGCATTTTTGTTATGTTATTGACAAAGAACTAATTTAGTGTAGGATCTGTTTCATAGTGATTGATTCATTCACCTTTAAATAAAATCAAACTATTTATGTTTAGAAAATCTTTTGTTGTTGTTAGAACATCGAGTCCTTTGGAAAAAAAAATCCCAAAAGATAACTACAAACAAAACAAAACACTCCATAATATTAAAACTATTTCCAAAGCTGGTTTTAAGACATAATCTTTTTATTTTTATTATTTTTAATTAATATCTTCATTTAGGCATCATGATTACAAACATGTTTGTAGTTGGGTTTCAGTTATTAAAAAAGAACAACAAAAAAAGAACAGCCTCCTTCACCAATGCAACATTGCCACCACCGATGTCCCCATTGTAATCTTTTTTTAAATGTTTGCCTTTATGCTCTATTCATAGAAAATAATTTCAGGGGCCCTGAAGATAGCATGGAGGTAAGCGTTTGCCTTTCATGCAAAAGGTCATCAGTTCGAATCCCGGTGTCCCATATGGTCCCCGTGCCTGCCAGGAGCAATTTCTGAGCATGGAGCCAGGAGTAACCCCTGAGCACTGCTGGGTGTGACCCAACCCCCCCCCCAAAAATAAATAAATAAAAAAGAAAATAATTTCATTATGAAAGTATATTTTTAATAGGAAAGTAAAATATGAAAATCTTTTAGATTTTCTTTAAAAGTTAGAATTTATTATTTGGACTTGCAAGTATACAGTTTGAATTTTAAAGTTTCTCATACTAAAAGTCACATAGTTAAAACATATTATCTTTACCTTTATGTGTGCCTGATTCATTTTCATAATGTAACTGACCTTTTTCTGAAAGTCTAGATAGAACAAGATATACAAAGAATCTACGGTGGAATTTAATTATTGATTAGTTGAAAACTTAAAAAGGAACTTTTTGTTTTGAAGGAAAATCTGATAGACGAATACTTTCCATTTTGAATTTTTCTGTCCAATTCTTAAAGATTTCTAAAGACTTTAAGCTGTTCTAATTTTAGAAACTGCTCTATTAAATAAAGCCCTACTAGTACAAATAAATAGTAACTATGTGCTTGTGTTCAGTTCTGTGGTTTTTACATCTTAATTTAGTGGCAGCCAGAAATGCCAACAGAACAGGCCCCAAGCTCTTTGTGAGGAGGGAGGAGTGAATGCAGCTCATAGAATATTGGGCATTTGAATTCACTTGCTCCACACCCTCAATGTAATGTTGGTTATAATTTCATCTTTTTCTGTCCACCTCTACAACTTGAACGTCGTCAGCTTTTGTGCATTTGAATTATATGCCCTTCAACGCATCAAATAAAACACTGATTTGTTAGTATATGATTTTGGTTGAAAGCAATAGCTTTCTAAAAATTGCAGTTCCTCTTTAGCATTGATTATTACTTAGTTTCAAAGTAGGCTTCAAATTGTTTTTCTTAAGTTAGTCACTTTATAATATTTGTTTTATATTTGTTGTTATAAAATTTGTTTCGGGACCATGCCTGGCGGTGCTCTGGCCTTACTCTTGACTCTGTGTTCAGGGATTATTCCTGGCTGGTGCCAGGGATCAAGGCAGATGCTCTTCCTGCTGGATTATCTCCTTGGCTCCACCCTTTAAAAGAAAAAAAAATATATATCAAATAAAAACGACACCTTTTCTTTTAGAAGGCGAGATGTATCCTTACTAGCAGTATAAGAAAACAATACTAAGTGTAAATCACCTTATTTACAGTGGCTGTAATTTACAGAAAAATGTGATTTTTTTCAGTGTGGAAAAGTACAAGATTTATATAGTGGTGGAGATTTTAGAAACACAGGCATCAAGTTGATTAACTCTGAAATTTGCTATTTCAGCCAGATTACAATTTGAGAGAGCTGCTCCACCCAGTGGCAAAAGTTTGCTACTCCACTCTGTTTAGTTTAGAAGCATAAATTTGGGGTTGGCTAAAACCAGAAATTCTTGGCTATGGAACTGGTGTCGAGAA
>PVKC010020934.1:0-18396 GCA_004027635.1 Crocidura indochinensis
CAACCTGTTATTCCCTTGCTCAGTTGCTGCTTTTTCTTGAACAGTTTACTCTGAATATTGCTTGAAATTAGGATGTACACACACACACACACACACACACACACATATATATATATATATATATATATGTAGAACTACAAAGTACTCTATTTTGTAGCTGTATTGTAGTCTATTAATTTAGTCTTTTATTAGTGAATGTTTGTGTGATTTCCCAGTCTTAGGCTATTAAGAACATTGTAATAAATATTATTTGTCCCCATATATCCATATTCTTTCCAGAATAGCATTAAGATGAATTTCTCCCTGCAAGATTACTGGGCTAAGGGCTAAATGCATACACAATTATTCTATATATTGCCAAAGTCTGCTCTACTACTATTACAGTATATTCCATTTTTTATCAGCAATTATTTAGTAGTTTCTTCCCCAGGGCCTGCACTTCAAAAATATATTGCTAAATTTGGAAATTATTTTCAACCCAGTAGGTAAAAATACTGTTTTAGTATCATTTTAATTTGAATATTGATAACAAAATCTAATATCCAACTTCATTTCATAAATATTTGATGTTTACCTATTTTGTGTCAGGTGTAGCTTTATACATAAGATTTATATATGAACAAAATCCAGTTATTGATCTCAAGAAATCCACAATCCTATAGGAAAATGTAAGAAAATCAACTATATAGGCATGGCATGATGGATACTACAATAGCAGTATTCACAGACATCCTGGGGATATAAAAGAAAGTAAAAGATGAAAGCACAACCAAGATAGATGAATGAGGGGATGTGTTTAGGAATCTGGAAGGTGGAGAGATGCAGCTAAAATTTAGAAATAAATGGATAAAAATATGCTAGGGAACATGTATTCCAGTACCCCCAATTCTTGTTATTGAATAGTGACTTTTGAGAAGAAATATTTTTCTCTTTTTATGATATATAAATGGTCATAGACATTCATTTGCAAATTAACTCTTCTATTTATAGAACAAAGATTATATTTCTATATGTAGAAATGCAAAACTCCAGATTGGTAGATAGCAGGTTTTGTTGTTTCTGTTATTATTTTTTAACAAATCTCTCTTCTCCTTGTATCTCTTCCCCATATATATCCTCTGATAACCCTTGCACTTTTATACTTGTCTACTGGTTTCTCTTTATTTTGTTTTGTCTGTTCATCTATTTTTATAGGACACATGTAAAATCTTCCAGTCCTTTCTCTTTCTGACTTACTTTGCTTTAAAAATTCCCTAAAGTTCCTTTCTTTTTGTTACACATGTGTCAAAATTTCTTTATAATAAAATATTATTTTATTTTTTATTTTATTACATACATGTATAATATATTTCATCTTGTACTACTAGACACTTTGGTCTCTGTTTTAGCTATTACAAACAATGTTTTCATATGCTTCAGATAAATACACCAAAGTAGAATTGCTATATTATATGATAGCTATATCATTTTTATTTATGGATTTTTTTTCTTGTTTTTGCTGGTGTCAGATATTGAACTCAAGGCTTCATACATTCACGAATGTGTTCTATTGCAAGTAGTATCCTGGCTTCCATTTTATCACTTTTTTTTTTTTGATTTTTGGGTCACACCCGGCAGTGCTTTGGGGTTACTCCTGGCTCCATGCTCATAAATTGCTCCTGGTAGGTACGGGGGACCATATGGGGCACCGGGATTTGAACCAATGACCTTTTGCATGAAAGGCAAATGCCTTACCTCCATGCTATCTCCCGGGTCCCCCATTTTATCTCTTAAGTAAGTTCCATAAAGCTCTCCAAAGGAAAAAAAAGATATCCATTCTGAGTAGCAGTGCACAAAAGTTCCATTTTCTTTATATGCCCCAACAGTTATTATTGCTGAATTTTATGTATTAAACAGTAATAAGCTTTTCTTCATAAAATCTGTCCTCTTTGGAGAAATGTTTATTTAAATCTTCCTCCTGCTTTTTGACTAGGAAGCAGCAGATTGTCTTTTGCTCTATTCATATTTTCTTTTGATGCACAAAAGTTTTTCAATTTTCCCTTCGTTATTCTTTTCGAAAGGGGAGGTCACACCGGTTGCATTAAGTGGTTACTCCTGGCTCTGTGCTCAGAAATCACTCCTGGCAGGCTCGGGGGACCATATGGGATGCCAGGAATCAAACCTGGGTTCGTTCAGGTTTGGCCAGGTGCAAGGCAAATGCCCTACTACTATGCTATTGCTCCAGCCCCTGCACAAAGTTTTTCACTTTAACTTAGTTCCATTATCTTTGCTTTAATTTTTGATATTAGGATCTAATTCCTTAAATGTCTCTAACTGTTTTATCATAGAATGTATCACCTATATTTCTATTATGTACTTTATGGTTTTTATCATAACACCAAGTTTATAGGTTTACTTTTTTAATATTTTATTTTTTAATTTTAATTTAATAAAATTTAATTTTTTATTTTTAATATATTTATTTAAGCATCATGATTATGAACATTTTTGTAGTTGAGTTTCAGTTATAGAAAAGAACTTGCCGTTCACCAGTGCAACTTTCCCACCACCAAAGCCCCCATCAACCTCCTCCCCCATCCTCTGCTTGTATTTGAGACAGGCATTCTATTTCTCTCACTACCATTGTCATGATAGTTATTAGTGTAGTTTTTTCTGTAACTGCACTCACCAATCTTTGTGGTAAGCTTTATACTGTGGCAGATCCTTCTATCCCTCATCTCAATTATCTGGCTATTATTACAATAATTTATTTTGGGGCCGGGAGGTGGCGCTGGAGCGCTAACCTAGGATGGACCGCGGTTCGATCCCCAGGTTCCCCATATGGTCCCCCGCCCGTGCTTGCCAGGAGCGACTTCTGAGCCAATAGCCAGGAGTAACCCTTGAGCGACACCGGGTGTGGCCCAAAAACCAAAAAAAAAAAAAAAAAAACAATAATTTATTTTATTTTTCTTAAATCCCATAGATCAGTGTGAATATTCTGTGCCTGTTTTTAATTTTTAAATATATAAGTTTTTATTAAAGGACCATGATTCAGAAAGTTATTGAGTTTTATATCATTGTTCCAGCATCAATACCACCAACAGTGTCAACTTTCCTCCACCAGTGTTACCTGGTTCCCTTCCTTACTAACCCCTCTGCAGCCTGATACTTGACAGGTAACATTTTGAAGTTTGGTTGTTAATGTTTGGAGTTCATTATTTTGGTGGTTTGGATATGTGGCTAGGACATTCCATTATACCACTGAATCCTTCTACTTCCTATACTCTCGGGCAAATAATGATATACATATACATATATATGTGTATATATATATATATAATCTAGGGAATTCAATGGTTAAAAGAGGATGCCTCTCTCTCTCCCTCTCTCTCTCTCTCTCTCTATATATATATATATATATATATATATATATATATAAAACACCATTGAATTCCCTAGATTCTAAATATTACATATAAGCAAATCATTCTGTGTTTACCATTTTTCTTCAGGCTCATCTGCTGTTGGACTTTTAGATTGATTCCAAATCCTAGATAATACAGTAAGTGCAGTGATAGTGATGTTCATGTGTCCTTTTCAATGAATGTTTTTCTGTCCTGGAGATAGAGACCAAAAAGTGAATATGCTGGGTCATGTGGCAGCTCAATTCTGAGTTTACTGAGATCCCTCCATACTGTTTCCCTTTGGGGTTGAACCAGTAAACTTTCCAACCAGCAGAGTTGAGAGTTCCATTTTCACCACACACTCACCCACAAAATTATTTTGCAATATTTTCTAAATGCGCCACGAATTGGTATAAGAAGATATCTCATTGTCTTCATTATGTGAATTTCCCTAATAGTAAATGATATTGAACATTTTTGTCCCTGTTGGCCATTTGCTAATCTTCTTCAGGGAAATCCCAATTCATTTCCTTTTGGTATTGTTGAGGGAGCTCTGTGAATATTTTGTATATCCTGGATATCAACCCTTTATCTCCTATTTATTATTTCAAATATCTTCCCCCATTTAGCTAGCTGTCTTTTAAAAATTATTGCAATCCTTTTTTGCCGTGCAGTAATTCTTTGATTTAGTCCCATTTGTTTATTTTTGATTCTATAGACTTTGTCATTAGCATTATATCTTAAATTTATACACTTGAGGTCCATATCTTGGGGCATTTTGCCTATCATATATTATTTTTTAAATGTGATCTTCAATACTTTCAAATATAGGGTTTAATGCATGCAACATCTCAATACCACTCACTCCATTAGGGTGTCTACCTCATACAAAATTATTTCACTATCTCCTACACCTCCATCTCTGTCTTCCTGTAATATTAACTCATTTTAAATTAACATTGTATAATGTGTCAAATTTTATTCTTCATATTTTTATACAGTTTTCCTACTTGTTTTGTTGAATATAATCTCCCTTTTTCATTGTATGAGCTTAGATTCTTATGCACACATTGAATAGAACTATTTGAGTTTATTTCCAGAATTTCAACTCTGTTCCATGATCTGTATGTCTATATCTATACCACATAGTTTTAAGTTGTCACTTTGCTATGCTATATAAAGTAAGGTAGCATGATAGCTACATTACTTTTTTTCCTTGGGATTGATCTAGCTATTCTAGGTCATGTAAGATTACATTAAAATTGGTGAATTTTTGTTCTATGGTCTTAAAAAAATATCATCGAACATTATATTAGGGATTCATTAAGTCTTCATTTTGTTTGTGGTAGATAAGACTCTTTTTACATTTTAAATTCTTTCCATCCATGTATATGGAATATCTTTCAGTCTCTTGTATCTTAAATGCCTCTTATTAAATAGTGCCTTCTAGTCTTCATTATATGTGCATTTCATACCCTTTGCTAATTTTATTTTTGAATATTATACTTTGGAAGTTGATTATAAATGGCATCACATTTTGCATTTCTTTCTTTTTAATCATTTTCTTATAAAATTGAAATATAATCAATTTTAATATTGATTTTATAACTATATGCTCTACTGTCTCTGTTGTAGACTTTAATAAACAACAAACTTACTTTCAAAATTTGTTTTAGATTATCACAAGCAGATGTTCACCTACACACCCCAAAACTTTAAAAATCTGTATGGTGGCCGGGTTCAATCACTTATATTACCCAAACAGTCTCTCAAAAATATAATTTTGTAGTGTATAAAAGTCCAGCAACATTCAAATTCCATAACAAGATAGAAGTTAAGGAACCTCTTAATTTCTTAATCAGGTCAGTTTTTGGTTATGTTCATTCAGTGACCAACTCCAAATGGCCAGCTGGTTTCTAAAGTCCTTATATACATGTTTTGTGAATACTTATATTTCCTTTCATCTTCCTGTTAACTGTTTCTTCATATTACCAAACTATAAACACAAAAATATATACCACAATGTGTATTTCATCTACATGTATTAGATTCAGTTGTTAAGAAAGAATGGAAGTGACACTTGAATCAGCCCAATAAATATTAGAGATATGGTAGAAAATAATAAACTTACAATGGCCAAAACAGTTTGGGAAATAACAGGAACACACAGGGATGTGGATGGATATAAACACAATAAAAATGTAGTCAAAATTGAAAAACAGAGGCCAGCATGATAGAGCAGTGGTAGGGGTTTGCCTTGTATGTGGCTGGCTAAGGACAAACCTGGGTTCGATCCCAGAGTCCCATATGGTCCCCCAAGCCAGGAGGGATTTCTGAGTAACCCCTGAGCATCACTGGGTGTGGCCAAAACCCGAAAAAACAATTGAAAAACAATTCTGTGGAGAAATTTTGTATATTCTTTATATTTTAATTATTGAAGCTTAAATGTATAATATGCTATATGTATATCAGTTATAGTTTTAATGTTTCAGTAATGATAAATTTTCAACACAAAATGGCATTTGCAATAGGTTTCCTATAAAGTTACAAGATCATAAGATCTTCCTTTTTTTCAGGTGGCATAACTCTAAGGACATTGTGTCCTGAATGCCCTTCAACCTCAGGTAAAGACATATGAGTTTATTATTTGCTGAATCACCTCTGGTACATCTAACTGAACTTTATTCCAATAATGAAAGGATTTAATTAGTAGGATGGTATTTTCATTTTCCAGCTGGGATAGGTTTCGATAGTCTGGGTAAATGTAAAACTTCTTTGAAATGTGTTCTTTGTGAATAAAATACCCCTAAAGCCTTTTAGGGAGCATCATTAATATAGATACAAAATGATCCCCTTAAAATAGATGACCCATTTTCCTCAGGCAATGCTCATAAGCAAATAAATAAGACTAGACTAAAGTTGAGTGGGAAAAGTTTTAATTCTGCACAGAAGACCAGACCAGACATTAGCATAAATATTCACAAAGAAATGTCAGCCCATAGATCAGGTGCACGCTGGGAATTATGTGAAAGTAAAATCTGCATATATCATTTCTGGGGGATAAGGAGAGAAGCAAGTTTGGCTTAGAAAATTATCAATAATATTTGTTTCATGATAAAAACATGTTTTATTTTTTAGTATAAACATTTTCTTAGCTTAAGTTTTATGGTCATGATATTGTAGATGATTAGTTTCTTTTCCTCTCAGTTAAAAGTGGGAGTGGAAATTATAGAGTATACTTAACAGTTAAAAATTATTTTTGTTTCATTAATGCCTGATTTGTTCACATAAATAATTTTGGAATATTTACTTTTACTTAATACATTATATTTGAGAAAAACAGAGTACAAGTCAATAAACATAGTTCACTGGGAAAGTCCATTGGTAAATCTTCACGATTGCCACTTATTCTCTTTTATTTTTGTGGGTCACACCAGTGGCACTCAGTGGTTACTCCTGACTCTGCTCAAAATCGCTCCTGGCAGGCTCTGGGAACCATATTGGATGCTTGGAATCGAACCGAGGTCCATCCAGGCTTGGTATCCTTCAAAGCAAATGCCTTCCTGCTGTGCTATTGCTCTGGCCGGACACTTTATCTCTTTCTAATTTACTTTACAGAGCAATATTTGTCAACAACCTTCACCTCTAGGTTTAGGTTTAGCATACGACATGAGGAGTTGGTCAAGATGTAAAGAAAATTAAAATATTCAGGGGGACTTATGATGAGGAGAACTCAGAATGGAGTTTTGTTTTATCTTGTTGGCTTTTTTTGTTTACACTTAGTGGTGCTCAGGGGCTACTCTTGGCTATGTGTTTGTCAGTTGCTCTTGCCCATGTTTAGCACACATTGAAGTGTCAGATTTCATACCTGGACCTCCTAACTGAAAAGTAGGAAATATTTCATTTTTAATTTTTTATTTAATTAAAGAAACTTGGTTTACAAAGTTATTGATAGTTGGGTAATAGGCATAAAGTATTTCAAAACTGATTCTACCACCAGTGTCAATTACATCACTAGTGATTCCAGGTTCCATACCCCAATGAACCTCCCTACTCCTTGTCTGCCATTTAAAGTTCAGTGGTTTAAGTTTAGATGTTATGTTTTCAGTGTTGTCGAGTCTGTATTTTGGATGTATAGATATATCATTCTCCCACATATTCAGTATAATTGAGATCCAGACCTCTGTACTCCCATTATTTCCCTTTCTAATCTTCCTTCTCTCCCCAATATCTTTTCTCTGTCCTTTCTAGGCTCTTGGGTCAAAGATGAACTCAGCATTATTACCACATTTCATTTCCTAATACAATTATGCTATATACCACAGTAAGTGAGATCATCATTTTTTAAATAATATTTTGTGACCAAAGTGACAACTCTTTCACAGAAATATTTAAGTTACATAGTTGGCAAGGTACATAATGGGGCATTCTCACCACCAGTGTTGTCCTCCCTTCACCCCTGCTCCCAGCATGAATCCCATATCTCCCTCCTTTGCCACCCTGTCTATAGCTTGATCCCCTCTGTGTGTAACTTGTTGTAGATTGGATGTCAATTCTGTTGTTGTTGACTTTGGGTTTGGTGTTTAAGTCTGATCAATTTTTATTTCTATGCAATGTTCCTGCAAGTGTTTGGTCTTGGTACCATTCATATCCTCCCCCTCAATTTATGAGGCAGAACAAGATGATTCAAGTTCTGTGGTTCTGTTTGGGAAAAAAAGAAAAAGGAAAAAAAATGGAGGAGCCCATCTAGTGGTTATAAATATCAATTTAAAAGAAAAAGGGAAAAAAGAAGGAAAACATAAAAAATACAAGAAAATAAAAACAAAATACCAAAACTAGCAACTAAAAAAAACATAACAGCAGAAAAAAATCAACAACAAAACAACAACCACAAGAAAGAAAAGATAAGGGCACCAGGACCAAACAGATGTATGATCACTGATAGTAAGCTGAAGAAAGAGGGGACCACCTACTCTAGCAGCCTAGGGGGGAGGATTGTGGGGGATATGGGTTGCAGAAAGAGAATGGGGGAGGGGGAGGACAAATTTGGTGGTGGGTATTCCCAGGATTTAATGTTAATATGTACCTAAAATACTAATGTGAAAGATATGTAAGCCACTATGATCAAAATAAAAAAATATATTAAAAAATGGAGGACTATTGTGGCAAAACTTTGTGGTTTTTATTTGTTTATTTGGGTCTTTTTTTCATAGGCATAATACTTATTGAGGAAATTAGAGAGGGAATTCCCTTGACCTAAGAGATACAGGGTTTCTCCACCCTTGAAGAATACTGTCATGGGAATAATTACAGGCTCCATACACACTAATTTTCACACCCCAAGGTCTTTTTATGGTGCTAGGAAAATTTCTGGTCAGTTGTGAAGGGCAGAATCAGGCCTCTGGAACTAGAGATCTTGGTATTTGCACAGGTCATAGAAAAAAGCCAAAGATAGAGTCCTTCTTTACAGTTTTAAAAGTTCTGTTCCATCACTTTTTTGTAATCACTCTTCTGTAGTTGGAGGTCTTGGTTTTTGCACAGATCCTAGGCTGAAGCTTAGGATAATCTTTCATTTTGGTTCTAGAAGTTCTGCTCAGTCAAGATCATCTTGTTTTGTCTTCTGACTTACTTAAGTTCACATGATTGTTTCCAGTTCCAACCACAGTGTAACAAATTGTATGATTGCATCACTCCTTTAAGCTGCATACTACTCTATTGTGTATATGTGCCACATCCTCATATTCCAATCTTCTGTCATTGAAAATAATTTTTTATTCTATATCTTAGCTATTCTCATTGAGCAATGAATAATGGTGTACATATATTCTTTTGAATTAATTCTTTTTAGTACTGGGTGGGACACTACCTGAGAGAGAGTTCAACTTTAAACAGACTTTGAACTTACCAAATATCACAGCCTAATATTTAGTAATTTATAATAAATACTATTCTATTTCCATGTTCCTTCTACTTCCCTATGTTTTCATCTTTGTTACAAGATACAAGTTTAAATATAATGGTCTATGGAACTTGCATCCATTACCTAATATTTTAATATACATATAATAAGTTTATATAATAGATTCTATAATATATTCCATACACTTAAAGTATACAGTTCAATGATTTTTAGTATATTTGTCGTGTAGCAAACCTGAATTTCAACCTCAATTTCCTCTTCTGCTGATAAAATTATTAAACTTTGATGTAACTATGTTACACATTTTTTGTAGAAAATAGTAAAATGATGCCCATAACAGAAGAGTAGGTGATTACAATAATTTTGCAAAAATTAGTTGGTGTTGTCACTATTAATAAATTGGCAAGTGTGACTAGAGACTTGATGAGACATATGAATAGGTAGATGGAAACTTGGAAAAAATAATTATTCCTAGATAAATAGAGTAATCATTTCAACATTCTTCACATACAAACTCTCATTTTAGACATTATCAATACTGATCTTGGAGTGGTACATAGTTACCCTACCCCATTTCCTGGAAAAATATAGGTTTCATTTGCTTTTAATTTCAGAGGTTATTTTGTAAATAATATATATAAAATAGTATTTATTTTTCTTTTTTTTTGGCCATATCTAGTTATGTTCAGGGCATCTTATTCCTAACTTTGTGCTCAGAGATCACTCCTGGTGCAGTTCACAGAACTATTTGGAGTCTCAGTGATGGAACATATCAGTTGCATGCAAGGCAAATGGCCCAAACTAATTGACTAATTCTTGCTTCAATAATAAATCTTTCATCTGACATAAGTTTTTTTTTAGACCACACTAGGTGGTTCTCAAGCAACACTCCTGGCTCTGCTCTCAGGAATTACTCCTGACAGCTTATGGGACCATATGGGATGCTGGGGGTCAAACCTGGGTCAGCCACATGCATGACAAATGCCCTACATGCTTTATTAATACTCTTGCCCCAGGGCATACATATTTTCAAAAAAATTTACTGCCACCACCAGTCCACTCCCATCCCCACCTCCTAGGCCACTAGAAAACCCAGCAACCTCTGTACGGCACACACACAATATCTTGTCAACAAAATGGCCCATTTCCTCAACTAAACTCCAAAAAAAATTAGTCACTGACTCTTTGCAGGTAGTCTGGTCAAGGCTGAAGCATCCTAGATATTCTCTGAATGTGAAGGGACAGATTTTCCTTTTGGCATAAAGCTACAGCAGCCCACTTTTATGTCAAACACTCTCCTACAGAAACAGCCCAGCTCTACAACCTAAACTTATATCAAACTGTCAAGCCACCAGTTTGTTTCAATCTAGAGACCCTAGACCGCTCAGTCAAAAGTGGTCTCATGACAGATCAAACTTTGGTCATGATGTCAACCCAGAAGTGTCACAAGAATCTGAATGGAAACTTACAAAAAAATCTTCCAAGCTTACTAAGCCTAAGCACTAACACAGAAGGCTCAAGTAGCATTAATCAGAGCCCAGTAAACCCATAGACACCGACTTTGTAATACCATGGCAACATAATAATTATTTTAAATTAAATCTTGTTATCCTAAATCTTGATGATTTTTTGCTTTGTGTCATAACAAACATATGAAGCAAATTTGTGCTCACAAGGTGTCAGGTTAGGGAGGTAGGTAGATAATTGGGGATACTGATGAAGTTAAAGTCACACTGGTGATGGGAATTGGGGTTTGAACATTTAATACCAGAAATTATTTTATTTTGAACAACTTGATAAATCCTAATTTTTTAAATGAACTCACCTTTCAGCAAAAGAATTGTGAAACACAGTGCCTAAAAGGAACAAAAGGGAAAACTAGAGAGTGAAGAAGAGACAGAAGAAAATTGTCTGTCATAGAAGAGGTCTGATGGTGGAGGAAGAGGAAAAATCTGGGAACACTACTGGTGAAAATATGCACTGGTAAAGGAATGCTATTCAAACATTGGGTGACAGAAAATTTCCATTGATTATGCCTACTATCATGATCTAATGCATATGTCCATAGAGACCACTGAAATAGGCAACTGCACACCAGAGACTGTTCTTACAGGCCCTGTTCATTGACTATGTTTTTACAATTTGATTTTTTTGTTTTTAAACAAAAATGCGTGACAATGTTCAGATTATCAATTTTCTTCCAGGAAAGAAATCTGAATATTTGATGGAAGGTAAAAGATACGGCATAGAATAGACTCCTCTTACAGGGCTCATACTATAGTGCTTAATACTCTAGCTGTGAAAATTATGATTGTTCTAAGAATGCTCCATGTACAATCTAACCCCAGAAGATTTTATCTAGAAAAGTTTATCTCCACCATCGATGAATTGCTTAGATACTGGAGCTCCCCCTCCTCCCTGCATGTACTGACCTCATTATTTTAAGTGTTCTGACCTATTCCATAAGGGTCAGTCCTTCAACTTTAACCTACGAATAGACCTCCATTGTCTGTCTCTATGTGTGTATGTGTGAGTATGTTTGTGGTAGACTCCTCTATGCTTGTCTAATCTGTATTTTACATAATCTCTGCCTATATTGTATATAGTTCCTATTATATAATATCTCCTCCCCCATCCCTGTCTACCACATTACAAATTCTCTTCTATCCTCTCACCTATGCAACCCTAATATACACCTGTTTAACCATCTTCACCCTCAGTTCTTAACTCCTCAGAGACAGGAACCTTCTCCTTACCCTAGCAGGCTACCAGCTGACTCCCAAAGTGAAAGGACACCCTCCCAGCCCACTATATCTTGTCCTAGAAGGAAGCTGCAGACACGTCTTTATTAAATCCATTCTATGCAGCCCTTTTTCTCCTACTTCCCCCAACTGTAGACTGTTGCTTGCTACTGAATTTGGCTCCAGAGAGACACTCAGCCAGAGGACACTGGTTCTTGACTTCTGTGAACAATTTCTCAGACTCCCCAAGACCACAGGGAGGGATAAAACTGTGCTCTGTGTTCTGCACCCCCCAACTATCTCAAAAGACTTAAAGGGGATATCTATATTTCTTTTGTATTTTCTGCAGCACAGTTTACAGCACCAGTACCAGGAATCAAACTCCCCCTGGGGGATGCCTAAATGCCTCCCAGCATCAACCTGTTCCAGGATAGGTTCATAAGATACCCTAATGACAAGGAAATGACAATAACTTTATCTAAGGCAGGCTGCCCTGCCTCACCACCCAACAGAAAGTTGAAATCAGAAGATGCTTCATCCTAGGAAGTTTGTAAAGCCCAAGATCTCTAATTACAGAAGACTGACCTTGACAACTGTGACTGAGCAGAACTTTTTCTGGGACTACAAAGAAAGACCTTATCCTAGGCTTCATCCTAAGATCTGTACAAAAACCAAGATCTCTAACTACAGAAGACTGGCTTTGGCAACCATGACTGAACAGAACTTTTTCTAGGACCATGAAGAGAGACCTTGGGGTTGGACAGCCAACATGCCCGGAGCTTATAGTTGGTCTTCTGACAGTATGTTTCATGGGTGGAGACACCCTGTATCTCTTTTTTTTTTACCCTGTATCTCTTAGGTCAAGGGAATTTCCTTTCTAATCTCACCAACATTTGCTGTGCCTATGCCCAAAATAAAAGCCACATCTGACCCTCCCCCCTTTCTCTTTTATTCTTTTAATTTTATTTATATTCTATATAGGGTCTTCCTCCTTTTTCATAGAACCTTAGAATTTCAATAATTTTGTTCTGTCTCATGTCATTCTACAATTTGAGAAAAGAACAAAAGTTGATGGGGCCCAGCACCAAGTAGTCTCCAGAGCATTGAGTAAAATATAGGGTTGGGGGTTCAGGTATAAATACCAAGCCAAAGTCAACATCAATAGACTCAAGAGATTCAAAATATAACAAGGTAAACACAAAATGGACCTGTTACACTAGTAGTCTTGGGGCCTAGGGGTGGAGCTACGGGATGCACACAGGGAAATATGGTGGAGGGAGGTCAACACTGGTGGTGGGAATGACCCTAATTCACTATCACTAAATGCCTGAAATAAAACAGTGAAAGACATGTAAGTCACAATGATCTAAATAGAAAAACTGAAAAAATACATATTGGAAATACAAAAATAGAGAAAAATAAGTAATGAAATTATTTAACCACTGATGGATATAAAGATGGGTATATTGAGTGAAATGAGTCAGAAGGAGAGGGTAAACATAGAATAATCTTACGCATTTGTGGGATATAAAATAAATGACATATAGTATTATTTCTCAGAGAAAATAGAGATGAGGGTCAAGACTCCAGTCCATGGTAGGAAGCTTGCCTTAAAGAGCAGTGATCAGGGCCCTGGAGATAGCATGGAGGTAAGGCGTTTGCCTTTCATGCAAAAGGTCATCGGTTCGAATCCCGGTGCCCCGTATGGTTCCCCGTGCCTGCCAGGAGCAATTTCTGAGCATGTAGCCAGGAGTAACCCCTGAGCACTGCTGGGTGTGACCCAAAAACCAAAAAAAAAAAAGAGCAGTGATTGCAGTTAGAGTAAAGAAAGTTCTACCATGATGTTGATATTTGGACCTGATTATTCTGGACAAGAATTGAGTGCTTAATTGATTACCAAATTAAGGATAAAGTGGCATGCATAGTACCCTGTTGTTAACAATAGTGAGAATCATGGTGTCAAAAAGGAAAAAGATGGAGAGAAGGAAAGAACTAGAGTAAGCAAGTGAATGAATATGAGAGAGAAAAGAAAAGAGAATGAGAGAGAGAGAGTGAAAGGCAAAATGCCTGCCCTGGAGACCAATGAGAGTGGGGTATGTGGAAGTGAAATTGGGGACACTGAGGATAGGAAAAATACACTGGTTACCTGCACTGAAAAAGTCCACTGAAACTCAATTATGAACAATGTTGTAACTATGGTGCTTAAATCAAGTAATTATTAAATTAAAAAATCAAATTAAGAAAAAAGAAAAATGCTGGCATCAATCATCACTAGAGAATTCTTAAGACAACAATGAGATGTCTATCACCACTGAGTACTGTACATATCAAAAATAGTAAATCTATTTTTGCATTTGCAGAAATATGGTGAAGAAGAAACTCTCATCCATTGCCAATGGGACTTTTTGTCTGGATCAACCCCTGAGGAAAAAGTCAGGGAAAATCCTCAGTAAAAGTAGAATTGAGTTACCATATGACCCAGAAATTCCATTTTAATATCTATCCCCAGGAGTTAAAAACATTTCATTCAAAAGGATACAGATGTATGCACATCAGTAATCATTGCTCCAGTGAGTAAAATGACTAAAATATGGAATCAACGTAGGGGTCTAATGACAGATGAATGAAATTGAATTCACCTTGGAATACACTCAGATGCAAGAATTGATGAAATCAAGCAATTCCAACCTGGTTGGAATTGGAAGGTATCATGTTGAGTGAAGTAAGCCAGAAGAAAGACAAACACAGAATGATATTACTTATCTGTGGTATATAAAATATTTGTGTTAGGAAATGCAATGTAGTAAAGTAGGAATGCCTAGATCACTCCTGATCCAAAGCCCTAGGGAATAAAATTTGAGAGAAGAAAAGAAATGATTTTGGGGAAGGAAGAAGATGAGATAAGGACGTAACGGGGGTGGGGGGAAAGATTTCTGGGAACCAGCTATACTGAGAAACTGGGAGAGTGGTTTAGTTATAATATTCAAATCCAAGGCTCTGCAACGTTGAAAACATCATATCCAAGTTGAAACAACAACCAAATGTTAATGTGCCTGCCAAGGTGAATCAATAACTATCAATAATTAACAATAACTCTGTAAACCAATCTTTAATTTAAAATGTTTTTCTAATCCCATCAAAAATGGGGATAAGAAATGAACAGACACTATGATAAAAAAGAAACACAAATGACCAAAAAGCACATGAAAAAATGCTCCTCATCACTAATCATCAGGGAGATGCAAATCAAAACAACGATAAGATACCATCTCACACCACAGAGATTGGCACACATCACAAAGAACGAGAACAATCGGTGCTGGCGGAGATGTGGAGAGAAAGGAACTCTTATGCACTGCTGGTGGGAATGCCGTCTAGTCCAACCTCTATGGAAAGCAATATGGAGATTCCTCCAAAAGCTGGAAATTGAGTTCCCATTCGAACCAGCTATTCCACTCCTAGGGATATACCCTAGGAACACAGGAATACGATACAAAAACCCCTTCCTCACACCTATATTTATTGCAGCACTATTCACAATAGTTAGGCTCTGGAAACAACCAAGATGCCCTTCAACAGACGAATGGCTAAAGAAACTGTGGTACATATAAACAATGGAATATTATGCAGCCGTCAGGATAGATGAAGTCATGAAATTTTCCTATACATGGATGTGCATGGAGCCTATTATGCTGAGTGAAATAACATCAGAGGGAGAGAGAGAGACGTAGAATAGTCTCACTCATCTATGGGTTTTAAGAAAAATAAAAGTCATCTTTGCAACAATCCTCAGAAACAATGAGAGAGGGCTGGAACTTCCAGCTCACTCACAAAGAGTGGTGAGTGCAGTTATAGAAATAACTACACTGGGAGCCGGGAGGTGGCGCAGGAGGTAAGGTGCCTGCTGCCTTGCCTGCGCTAGCCTAGGACGGACCACGGTTCGATCCCCTGGTTCTCATATGTTCCCCGTGCCTGCCAGGAGCGACTTCTGAGCGCATAGCCAGGAGTAACCCCTGAGCGTCACTGGGTGTGGCCCAAAAACCAAAAAAAAAAATAATAACTACACTGAAAACTACCATAATCATGTGAATGAATGAGGGAACTGGAAAGCCTATCTGGAGTACAGGTGTGGATGGGGTGGGATGGAGGGAGATTTGGGACATTGGTGGTGGAATGTTGCACTGGTGAAGGGGGGTGTTCTTTACATGAATGAAACCTAATAACAATCATATTTGTAATCAAGATGCTTACATAAAGAAAAAAATTAAAAAAGGGAACATTTTTAATTGGCTAGAAACTCCCCAAAAACATTTTCTATAAAAAGGAGCTTTATTATGACAGGTATCAAAGTCTTTGTATGAAAGTCAAGTGCCCGACCCACAGCACTCTCTCTTTCCAGACCTATGATAGTGTTGACAGTATAATATGAGCGATTTATATTCCCATCTGAGTTATGGTTAAGTACACTCTGTATGTATTTTACTCCTCCCATGCTTTTGTTTTTTTGAGCTGCACCTGCTGTGTCAGGGTTTATTCCTGGTTCTGTGCTCAGGAAGCATACCTGAGAGAGCTCAACAAAATGTGGTGCCATATTATAGAAACCCAGTTGGTAACATGCAAGGGCACCTTACTCACTGTACTATCTCTCCAGCCATCCTTTCCCTTGTTAGTATTGTTGCAATACCCAAGAACATCCTATGATTTTTTTAAAAAAATTGTGCACATTTAGCTGTCATGCTTGCCAGCAGTTTCACATGGATTAGGTTGCTATGCATACACATGCTGGTACAGGTATATGTGTGTGTGTGTGTGTGTGTGTGTGTGTGTATCAAACTCTTTTGTCAAGATGCTTGTCAGTGGTAACGCCCCTTAACTCTGATACTTGTGAGCTTTCTGTTTGTATTGTTCACCGGGAGTCCCTGTGGTGCTCTCACACATACTTGTCAGAGGTTGTTCTCCTGGCCGCAATGCCCATACATCTACTGTGGTGCAGCCAGAATTTGCTTGTGATGCCAGGAACCACAAGCAGAAATTATGTCAGGAATAAATGGTGGAGCTTTTACCTCGTTGCAGATTGTCACCCAGGATAGAATGTATAACTTCATGATTGCGAAGTAAATGCATGAGCTAATGAGCTATCTCAACAATTCTTAGTAATTGCTTATTTTTCTATTAATCACTGTAGTCCTTGAAGTGGATGCTGTAAACCATAAAAAGGATTTTTATAAAATATTCTATTTACCATTGCTGCCATTAAGGTATATCCTTGTTTGACCTTCAAAAGCTTAATAATAATATTTTAATCTAACAGCAAATGTTCAATAAAGGAAAAATTCAATATAGCAATGTATGGCTAGAAATCCCTCAATTTGAAGGCTGGGTTTGTCTATACATTCATTTCCTATTGCTGCTCTTAAAAACAAAAAGACATAGATGCACTACAAACTTAGTGGCACAAAACAAAAATATAGTCATTGTTTTAAGGCTTTCTTGTTTAGAATTCCAATATGGGTCTCACTGGACTAAAATTAGCATCTTATCATAGTTGTGTTTCTTCTAAAATACTCTAGAAGGTTTCTGTAGTTCATTGTTCACTTTCCATATTCAAGTCAGGAATTTAGCATCTTGCTGACCCTGTTTCTGTCATCATGCCACTCTGTAAATACAGTTGGGAAAGATTTTGCCATTAAGGATGTATGTGGATAGATTTATCCCACTTGGATAATCTAGGATAATCTCTTCTTCTGAAGACCTTTAAATTTAATCATGTTTGCAAAGTCCCTTGGCCTCCTAAAGGACTTATTCATAAGTTTTGAGGATTAGAACATGGATATCTTTGAAGAACTATTATCAAGTCTAGCAGAGTTTTGCATACTATGTGTTTTATCTTCATGTTTTATTCAAGAGATAAAGTTCATAAAGTCTAGGCATTGTTGATTTGTGAGTTACACATCAGTGTTTATATACTGGGTATATGTGTACGTTTTAAGAGTTACATAACTAGCATGGGTTTTCTATTTCATGATAGTTAATACTAGCTAGTTCTGATTATTTCAGTGAAGTAGGGTCAAGAAAGTCTATACAGAGAGATTGAAGAAATTCATTCATTTATTCATATAATATATATTTAGTAAGCATCATTATATACCAAATACTGTGCTTAACACATATATATTGAAATAAATATGATGCAGTTTGTGCATTTATAATCTATTGGAGAACATAGTCTAGTGGAGGATTTAATTAAGATTAAGAGTCATAGTGGGACACAATTACATTTAAGAATACGTCACTGGGGCCCGGGAGATAGTATGGAGGTAAGGCGTTTGCCTTTCATGCAAAAGGTCATCGG
>PVKC010020935.1:0-18415 GCA_004027635.1 Crocidura indochinensis
GAATTTAATGGACTGGAGCACATGATTGACATGCAAAAGACCCAAGTTTAGTTCCCAGCATCAATTATCCCCAAATACTTCCAGGAGTGACATCCAGAAGAAGCATGGCTGGGAGTAGCCATGGACCACCATCAGGTATGGCCCATAAAAGCAAAACATATTCAATTATTTGGGCTGAAGAGAAAGTACAGGAAGAAAGGTACAGCCCTTAATGAGACTGACCCTAATTCAGGCCCCAGCACTACACTTGATTGTTGAGCAATCCCAGTCGTCAGTCCTGAGCACAGGGCCAGAAATAGATATTGAACATTACTCAGCACAGCATGACCCCTGCCTCCAGATTAATTAATTTTTATTAATTTTTGGAAGTTTTTTTGGTCACACTCGGTGACGCTCAGGAGTTACTCCTGACTATGTGCTCAGAAATCGCTCCTGGCTTGGGGGACCTTATGGGACATCAGGGGATCCTACTGCAGTCCGTCTTAGGTTAGCCAGTGCAAGGCAAACGCCCTATCACTTGCATCACCACTCATGTCCCACTTTTATGAATTTTTAAAAAAAACATTTTATGAATGTTGGCATGGGAGAAGGCATTTCTAGAACCTTGACTTCGACATCTTGATTTTCTCTGTTACTAAGTGACTCTCCATTTAGTGCTCTTATATATCGTGTTTTTTGTTCATACAATCAGTGGTTTGTTACGCCTTTGCAATACGGCCTAAGAACCATGATCTACCCTGGAAGTGTAGCTGGAGGAGCCTAGTTCATTCTGGCGGGTGTTGAAAGTCAAGTTCATGATCTGAGTGCTTGTATCAGAAGTCCTCCCTCATAAACCTTGAGGATCTGCTCACCCTCTTCTGTTTTATCTTTCAGTTGGATAAAAGCGTTATCAATGAAATCACATTTAATGATAAAGAAGCCCCAAAGAAGAGTTTGATTAAGATTTGGTGCAAAACTTCTACCAACACAGTAAATTTTCTTTTTATTTTCTTTTTGAGTTACACCTGTAGGCACTCAGAGGTCGCTCCTGGCAGGCTCAGGGACCATATGGGATACCAGGGATTAAACCCGAGTCCATCCTGGGTTGACTGCAAAGCAAATACCCTACACTGTGCTATTACTCTGGCCCTTACACAGTAAATTTCTAAGAATATTGCTGTATGGTAAACATTTGTATCAGTACTCTAAACAAATCTTGTGAGAAAAGAAAAATAGGCGATATCTGCAAATATAAAAACTAGTCAGTGAGAACTCTTTGTTGTGCCAGAGAGATAATATAGAGCTTAAGGTACTTACTTGCCTTGCTCTTGGCTACTCCAGTTAATGTCCAGTATCATGCCATCCCCAAGCACCGCCAGGGTTTACTCCTGAGCATAGAGCCAGAAATAGACCCTGAGTACCACCAGGATATGGTAATATATCTTTGCATGTTGGATACAAGAGAATGCATAGGATAGAGAAAAAGAGTAGAGCACATTATTTCCTACATATTATTTCTACCTTTATGTTATTTGTGGATCTCATGGCTTACCTTTGGCTACTTCTCTGTATTGTTGGAGGGATCCATGTATTAGTTGATATCCAGTTATACCTAAAACAATGTGCTCCTCAATTTTCTCTTTCTTTCTCACCTATCCCTTTGTTATGTAAAAGTCCACCTGTTATCTCACTCAACCCTCCCCAGGGTAAACTGGCTTAATAAAGAAAGGTCAGTCTGGCTTGGTGCAGAGAGAGACCATGAGGTGAGAAGCTACTGACTCCATGATTCTCTCCTGACTAGCTTGGCTTATTAATTATCCATAGCCATTCTTCTTCAGACCCATTCACTGGGGTTGGAAATATGGTGCATGGGGTGATTTCACAACATGGGGTGATTTTACACCCATGGAGATACTGAGTCAGGCTTACTGGTATACACATCCTTGTTTGTGGGCATCTCTCTTTGATCTACATATTGCCCACTGCTCTCACCATGTTTGAGCACTATTATATTCTATTTCTCATGTACCCCCCCCAGACCCAGATGAATGTCACTGTGCCCTTACCTGAGAACTGCACCTCCCCTGCCTTCTGTTGGACCAATGGTTTTCACACCTGGACCTTCAAGAATGTAACCTACCAGGAGAACATTGAGAAATGTGAGTGAAACTGGGCGGAACATCAACCACTGATAAATCCCTGTGGGGTGTTGGTAGGTCTGATTCATCTTTTTTTGTTTATTTTTATTTTGGGGCCACACCTAGTGTTGTTCTGGGGTTGTTCCTGGCTCTGCACTCAGGCATCACTCCTGGCAATGCTTGGGGGACCATATAATATGCCAGGAATCAAACCCAAGTCTGTAATGTGCAAGACAAATGTTATTTTCTTGCTATGTTATTTATCTGGCCTTGAGTATGACTAATCTTTGTGGGGTCTCATATATGGGGAAAAAACATAAATGTCACTCATTACAAAGACAATGTGCTGCTTAAACTAGAGCTATAACAAGAGAAGCAAAATCTGAGACTGACTGACAGGTGATTTGTTCTAATGGAAGGTAATAACTAAAAGCTAAATCCTAGGATCTTATGCAGACCCATCCCCAACTCAGTCAACAATAAGTTGCAACAAGCCTTTCCATGGGTCTTGGGATCCTTCAGCAGGGACTCTGAAGAGAGGGCAGCAAACCTCAAGGAGATTAAAAGCCACACAGAACAGACATGTTACCTTCCTCTACTCAAAAGTTTACTGGTCAACAGGTGCCATTAAGGGCACTGGGATATGGCTTTGAATAGGACCATGGACCTGTAAAGCTATGGTGCTCTGAATGATGTCCCTGGAAATTGTCTGACACTATAAATCCTCAGTTCTTCAAATCATCCCTTTTATACCCAGATGATGTGTCTGCTTCTCCTCCTTTCCAGCCCCATACCTCCATTAGTCCTTAGCATTATGCTTTCATACTCCTGGTGCAGTTTACCACTCAGCATCAAGAGAAGTTTTCATCCCATATTCTTTTGTTTGTTTGTTTGTTTTTGTTTTTGGTCCACACCCTGCAGTGCTCAAGGGTTATTCCTGGCTGTCTGCTCAGAAATAGCTCCTGGCAGGCACGGGGGACCATATGGGACACTGGGATTCGAACCAACCACCTTTGATCCTGGATCAGCTGCTTGCAAGGCAAATGTCGCTGTGCTATCTCTCCGGGCCCTTCATCCCATATTCTAATGGCAGTGATATAACTACATTTTGATGGTCTTCATTAGAACTCCATGAAGTTTGATAGACAAGAAGTTTTTCAATAGGCAATACTCTACCCTAACTTGGTCATTATTTTCCTCTTTGCTCCTCAAACACTTTATTGCCATTGACCTCAGTGCCCTAAGGAAGGCACAATACAGGGTTTGGAGGTGAGACAGCTGGGCTGGACCCCTGGACCTGCCCTGACTAGCATGTGACTTCAAGGATTTTGTTTCATATCTCAAAGACTCAAAGACCCAGCAGGACTATCTTCTGGGCTGCTACTTGCCAAGTTCATAACCAAGGTTTTATTACCAAGAAGCAAAGGATGTTGGGGAATAAATAACAATGTGATCTTGTGAGACTTGCTGGGGGTTTGTCCCTCATAACAGTAATCTCTTTAGGTCATCACATCTTTGTGAATTTGAGCCTCCCGGATCTGGCTGTTGGCATCATCCTGGTGATTTTCTCCTTGCTGGTCCTCTGTGGCTGCCTCATCCTGATAGTTAAGATCTTAGGTTCTGTACTCAAGGGGAAGGTGGCTGTTGCTTTGAAGAGCCTCAATACAGGTAGGGGCAGAGCCCACATTTTTCTACTGTATCTACTACATTTCTATGGATAATTTTAGAAAAATTTTATTTCTAGAAGTTATGCGGGCTGGTGGAACAATATCAAGGTGCCACTTGGGTTTGGTTTTTGTCAGATCACTTCTCAATATACAGATGGCTATCTTCTCACTGTCCTTCACTTAAAAGAAAAAAAAGAGAAAGAAAACTTCCTCATATATTATCAGGACATGAAGCACTCACCAGGCTTTCGCTGCATGATCTTATTACCTCCCAAAGGCCCAACTCCTGTTACCACACTGGAAGAATTTCAGTGTAGGAAATTTGAAAGAAAGCAAACTTTCAGTTCATCAAAGATGGGCTTAATGTTTTCAGTTTCTTTTTTCCTTTTTTTTTTTTTTTTTTTTAGGTTTTTGGGTCACACCCGGCAGCACTCAGGGGTTACTCCTGGCTCTACACTCAGAAATCGCTCCTGGCAGGCATAGGGAACTATAAGGGATGCCGGTATTCGAACCATCATCCTTCTTCATGCAAGGCAAATGCTCTACCTCCATGTTATCTCTCCAGCCCCTTCAGTTTCTGATATTCAGTGAGTTTGTAGTTTTTCTTTGCCACCCAGCTCTTTGTTTCTGCCATCTGAATATATATACAAGGAGTAAGTGATTCTAAAAACCTAAAGGCCAAGGTGATAGTATACACATGAGGGCATATGCCATGCATGCATTGCACCCTGGTTTGACCCTAGTTCAAACCCTGGTTCAATGGAACCCCCAAGGATTGCTGGGTATATTGCTTGAAATTGTCAACCTTGGACATCTTTAGATATGGTTATGGTGGTTCTCAGTGCAACAGGGTTCAACCAAAATCACCTCCTCAGGTACTAGTATTGATCTGGTTTGCTAAGTATCATCAGGAAGGCCTGTTGGGACCCTTGAACATTTCTTGAGGTGTCAACAAAAATCAATTTCTATATCATGTAGTGGAAGTGAGTATACACCTACCCAATTTTTCCATCCAAACTGTGACTTTACAGGTGCCATCTGGGTCTCCATTGCTCACTTTCCCTAAAGAGTTCTGAGAGATTTCCTTCCTTCTATCCTCCAGATTTGCCTTTTCCCTTCAGCTGGATGACTGGATACCTGGCCATCCTTGTGGGGGCAAGTCTGACTTTCCTTATGCAGAGTAGTTCCATGTTCACATCTGCTATGACACCACTGATAGGTGAGTGTCCCCTGGATTCCTTTCTTTGGCCACCATTGCCCTCTCCATCACCTTCTGTCGCTAATGCTTTGAACCATTGTATTCCTGCCTCCCCTAGGTCTTGGCGTTATATCCATTGAGAGGGCATATTCGCTCACATTGGGCTCCAGCATTGCCTCCATCACTACCACAATACTGGCTGCCCTGGCTAGTCCAGGCAACACTCTAAGGAGCTCACTCCAGGTCAGAGAATGTTGCATGATATTGATATTCAGTAGTAGTAGTGGTGGTGGTAGTAGTGGTGGTGGTGGGATACATTATACCAGTCAAGAGTCAAGTTTCACTTGACAGGTCCAAATCTGATATGGAGAAAACAGGTTGGAGAACAGCTAATGCCTTTTGTTTCTTAGACAGATAGATAGATTCTCATCTTCAACAGAGATGTCATCTCAGGCAAGGTAGCACTGGGTGGTGGAATAGTGCATCTCCAGGAAGCAAAGACTCCACTTCCTGTTTCCTCTTGGACTGGATCTGGGAAGGTCATTTGTAGGCATTACAAGAAAAATCGGAGGGTCTTTCCTTGCCTAAAACAGCTAAGTATGATTGGACAAGAAGACTTTTTGGCCTTGTATCTTAGCCACAATTTACATCCTAAGTACCTTAACCTCTGAGAAATAGTTTCTTCTAATAGGACTCCAAATCCCTACCTCAAGAGGGTTATTATAAGGCTGGAGAGATAGCACAGTAGTAAGGTGTTTACTTTGCATGAGGAAGGACGTTGGTTCGAATTCCGGCATCCCTTATGGTCCCCCGAGACTGCCAGGAGCCATTTCTGAGTGTAGAGACAGGAATAACCCCTGAGTGCTGCCAGGTGTGACTCCAAAACCCCCCCAAAAAAGGTTATTATAAAGATCTGATGAGGAAATCTAAAGCATGATTATTTGAAGAAAAACAGTGTGAAAAGAATAGAAATAGCGGGGCCCGAGAGATAGCATGGAGGAAAGGCATGGGATGGGGTAAGGCATTTGCCTTTCATGCAGAAGGACAGTGGTTCAAATCCTGGCATCCCATATGGTGCCCTGTGCCTGCCAGGGGTGATTTCTGAACATAAAGTCAGTAGTAACCCCTGAGCACTACTGGGTGTGACCCAAAAACCAAAAAAAAAAAAAAAAAAAAGAATAGAATAGAATAGAAATAGCAATTACACCTGTATATAAATTTTGCTAGTAGTCACATATTAAAATGTGATAACACATCTTTCCATATTTTCACTGATAAAAATCAGTATTTTATATAACCAATCTATTATACATAGATTATTTTCTTTTGTTTTATTTGGGGGCCACACTCAACATCTCATGGGGTTACTCCTGACTCTGAATCAGAAATTAATCCTGGCAGACTTGAGGGACCATAAAGAATACTGGGGATCGAATTCGGGTCAGTCACATGCAAGGCAAACAAACACTCTATCCACTGTGCTATCACTCTGGCTCCCTACTGTCTTCCTGTTTCCAGTGCTCAGCTAGCAGAGACTGCCACCTAAGTTATTATTATTATTATTATTATTATTATTATTATTATTATCATTAGGAATTTAGAGCTATACCCAGCAGTGCTCAGGGGCTATTCCTGGCTCTGTGCTCAGAAATTGCTACTGGCAGGCTCAGGGGACCATATGGGATGCCAGAGATCAAACCCAGGTCAGTACACATTGACTGCAAGCAAGGCAAACACCCTACCTGCTCTGGTCCCTGCCATCTAAGTTATTATATTGGGCACACCAGGCCTTATCACTATCATCACTATCTCTGGCACATGGAAGGCATACATAGGAAAATCGTGAAATTTGTAAACTTCAAAGGTTAGTAACTTGGACCTGAAACACACATGTATCTCTTACCTATATGACTTCAGAAAAACAAAATCCTCGGATCTCCCACTCCAATTTCTTTGTACATTTGGATAAGTTCATGTTAAGTGCAGGTTACCTTACAAATAAAAACGATAAATTTGGGGTGGGGGCTTTTTATTTTTTTTTATTTTTTAATCACCAATCATTGTATTTCCAGATCTCTCCCTTCCTATCATGATGCAATTGAACAAGCAGCTCAACTGAGTGCCGGATTCTCCTCTGTCCACTAGCTTCTACCTGACCCGCTAATACTAGCAGGATCTGGGTTAGCTGTAGGCATATTCATTCAGTTCATTTGTGAGGTTGTTTTTGTTTGTTTGGAATTTTTTGTTGGTTTTTTTTTTTTTTTTGGCCACACCCGGTGATGCTCAGGGGTTACTCCTGGCTATGTGCTCAGAAATCGCTTCTTGGGGCCCGGGAGATAGCATGGAGGTAAGGCGTTTGCCTTTCATGCAAAAGGTCATCGGTTCGAATCCCGGTGCCCCATATGGTCCCCCGTGCCTGCCAGGAGCAATTTCTGAGCATGGAGCCAGGAGTGACCCCTGAGCACTGCCGGGTGTGACCCAAAAACCAAAAAAAAAAAAAATCGCTTCTGACTTGGGGGACCATATGGGACGCTGGGGGATGAAACCACAGTCTGTCCCAGGCTAGCATGGGCAAGGCAGATGCCATACCACTTGTGCCATCGCTCTGGTCCTCATTTGTGAGATTGTGCCTCAAGAACTTTGAGTTCTTAAAAGTGGTCTGTGATAGAATCAGTGTCACTCCTGAGAATCTAGCAGGTTTTCTAGATTGAGCTAGGCTGAAAGGACATGAGGTCTGTTTCAGGTACATGTAGGTGGTCCCTTCTTTCCCTACAGCCCCAGTCACTTGTTCCCCTTTGTGCTGTGTTGCAGATTGCCCTGTGCCACTTTTTCTTCTACATCTTTGGCTTCTTGCTGTGGTACCCCATCCCATTCACTCGCCTGCCCATTCATCTGGCCAAAGGACTGGGCAACATCTCTGCCCAGTACCGCTGGTTTGCAGTCGTCTACATCATTGTCTTCTTCTTCCTGATCCCACTGGCTGTGTTTGGACTCTCCCTGACATGCTGGCAGGTGCTGGTGGTCCTGGGAGTGACCATCCTCTTCATGATTGTGTTGGTGGTAATCACTGGACTCTTACAGTCCCGCTGCCCTGGGATCCTGCCTAGGAAACTGCAGAACTGGGACTTTCTACCCCTCTGGCTGCATTCGCTGAAGCCTTGGGATGAGGTGGTCTCCAGATACACCAGCTGCTTTCAGAGACATGGCAACAAGTGCTGTGACAAGCAGGAGAAGATACAGGACCTCAAGTCCCCCATGGGCATGGATAACGTGGCCATGAGCAAAGAGGTTTCAGATGAGACTCATTTGTCTCAAATGAAAAACCTTGAGTAGCATCTTGCAAAACACCGCTTTATAAGAGCTTCCCACAGGCAGGCCAGGGCACTCTTATCACACTGGACAGAGGCCCTTCCCTATTCTACCTGTCTCTTGCATGGATTTTCATTCCACTGATAAATGGAGTTGCCATCATTACAGACTTTGAAGGCAGCTCCCACCTGTTAGATTACTGAGTCATACCCTACTCAGTATTGTTCTCCACCCTAAGGTGTGGTCTGGTTCTTGATAATAAAAAGCCTGGGTCTCAGGAGGGCATTGCATTTATTCTTTGGTTTTCCTTCTCAAGGAGTAGAAGGCTTGTGTATTAGAATTCTTGGTTTGAGTGTTGGAATTCCTGAAGCCATTCTTACTGCCTTTTCAATGTGTGGATTATTTCCTGCATCAGCATTTGCTTCCAGGCCTGCATCTCTCCAGGTCCTAGTTTTGGAGCCTAAGGCTTCATTCTCACTTTGCAGGAAAACCAGAGAGATTGAGAGTGAAAGAGAGAGAAATAGAGAGAGAGGCAGAGAGAGAGAAAGAGAGAGAGAGTAAGTGTTAGACAAGGAAACTGATGAGAGGTGTTGATCACACCCACCCAGTCAGCACACAGCTGAAAGGACCAATGGGACCTGGATTCAGTCTCAAGCCATCATTTTTGTTTTGTGTTTTGGTCACACCTGGCAGTGCTCAGGGGTTACCACTGGCTCTACACTCAGAAATCACCCCTGGCAGGCACGGGGGACCATATGGGATGTCGGGATTTGAACCACTGTCCTTCTGCATGCAAGGCAAATGCCTTACCTCCATGCTATCTCTCCAGTCCCAACAAGCCACCATTTTTTGAAGGAAGTGCCATGCATTAGGATCTATTCAACATCCCCAAAGATGAATGTAAATATACATGTATAGACCCAAAGATATATAATTTTCTTTGTTGTAATAAAACGTTGACTCTTCTTTTTCCAAAGACTCACTTCACCTAGAATAACTGCTCTAGTGAGTCTGTCTCCCATGTAGCACATTTTAGGAGAAATTATGTAACTAGCAGGGATACTTGGAGAAGACCACAGAGCTGTGCCTTGCCCACTCCCCCAAAGACCCCAAGTCTCTTGATGAATTTTCTCACCGGGGCAAATATAGTTTAAGTAGTTTATCTCCTGGTTCTTATTTTCAGTATAGGAGCTAAAAAGTTCAGAACTAGTCTCAAGATGTGTTTGGATTTAGTTGTGGCCCCCTGTTCCTAAGAAAAGAACAGTGGTCCTATTTCTGAGCAGATTAGATGGAGAATGAGCGTTAGAGGGACATAAACCTTGGAGAGATAATTTATCTGCTAATGAGGCTAGGGTTCTCCTTTGTTTGTGTTCATTAGAAGCCAAGTGATCAATTTTGTCAAGGCTAATGCTGTTCTAGTCATCAGATCACAATCATCCTTGTCGAGTAGTTGGATTAAGATACAAGCTCTCTGACTTCATACATTTTTTTTCCTTTTTTTTTTTTTTTTTTTTTTTTTTGGGGGGGGTCACACCCGGCAGTGCTCAGGGGTTACTCCTGGCTCCATGCTCAGAAATTGCTCCTGGCAGGCACGGGGGACCATATGGAGCACCGGGATTCGAACCGACGACCTTTTGCATGAAAGGCAAACGCCTTACCTCCATGCTATCTCCCGGGCCCAAGCTTCATACATTTTTATTACCTTGAATCTCAGGAGCATTTGAGCATGGAACAGTTTAACATTTTTCTTGTGCCAGATGATTATCTGGGTTGAAATTTGTGAAATTTATATATGGAGTTCTATTTATAGACATATACTCACTCCACCAACTATCCATCTACCACCCATCCAACCCTTTCTCCTTTTATCTCTCCTTCCTTCCATCCATCTTCCTTTTTATACACCCCTTCTTTCTATCAGGTTCATCCCTCTCTCTTTCCAGCTATCTTTATTTTATCCATGCATCCATACATCCACCCATGTATCCATCCACCCCATCCTAACCATCCATTCGATTTATCCATCCCTCCACAATCCAAACATGAATTAACTATGGTTTATTGCAATCCATGTCCACTATGCTCCAGACTATTCTCAGAAAGTTGAAACTAGGGCAGAACTAAATGCCAACAGAAGTGTGATTTACATCATAGTAGAATTCCTGTATAATGTGGGTTGCACAGATGTGACTCCTTTTTTGCTCCAAATGCCTTCTCTGTGCCTTCTAGAAACTCCTGTTGTATTTACACCACTTACTGAATTGCCTCCTACCCTCAACGTTCCTATTGAGTAACCAAATCTCAGCCATGTTTGAGAGGGGCATTTATGGACATCACCTTCCTAGACACAACACTTCCCCTCCCTTGCTTACTCATTGTCTTTACATGTGGGGATACTAAACTAAACCTCCACACCCACTTCCCACCATATAGATGCCAAATTTTTAAACAGAGCCATTTGTTCTTAATATTTATATTCCTGCACTTGCATTATGTTTTCACATAGTAATATATTTTCAAATCAATTGCTTGGCAAATGTTACATTACTGTGTTTTGTAGTGGGAAAGAGTCCAGGTCCAAATTCAAAGCACACATTTATCTATTTTGTAAATATATTGAAGTGTGCTTCTGTGGCCACAATCAGGACTCACTGTACATATGTAAGTGAACCAGGTGTATATGCATTGCATTATATCTTGTACTCTCAGTATTTAAAACTTGTATCCCTGTACTTGTGCTCATTGTTTTTGTCTTGTTTTATTTTCCTGTTTGAGGGAAGAGTGTTTACTTAAAAAACTGAGGGTCTCAAAAAAAAAGGTAGAATAGACAATCTTGAAATTAAAAAAAAAATTGCAACTCCAAAGGGGCTAGAGTGACAGTACAGCAGGTAGGGCACTTTCTTTTCTTGCATGCAAAACAACAAAAGGAGAAGATGTTCATATTAAACAAATTAAAACATTTTCATTTGTTTTTGTTTAGGGGTCACATCTAGCAATGGCAGGCCTTACTCCTGTCTGTGTGCTCAGGGATCACTCCTAGAAGGCATGGAGGACTATATGTGGGACAGGGGATTGAACTTGGTTTGAACGCATGCAACACTAACTGTGTAACCTCTATTGCCGTAAAGGCACCATAGTAAGTATATACAAATAACCTAACTACTAAAGAGGATTCTAATTCTCTTCTCAGCTCTAATGACTATTGCTGCTTTCGAGTCATATTTAACATCACTGGTCTTCTATTTGCCATATTTAGTGCTCTGGAAATCAGGAATTAAGGTTAAAAAGTAGGGGCCAGAGGAATAGTACAGGAATTTGTCTTGCATGTAGCCAGCTCTGGTTCAATCACAAATGTCCTACCACTTGTGCCACCACTCTGACCCTAGAAAATAATTTATTTTTAGGAGAGGGGTTGGGTCACACCTGGCAGTTCTCAGGGGTTACTGCTGGTCCTACGTTCAGAAATCGCTCCTGGCAGGCTCAGGGGGACCATATAGGATGCCAGGATTCAAACCTCCATCCTTCTACATACAAGGCAAATGTCCTACCTCCATGCTATCTCTCTGGTCCAGAAAGTAATTTCTAACCAGCGACATCAATGGGTTGATGCATGCTCTTTAGGCAGGAAGCCTGGGTTCAGTCCTCAATACCTCATTGTACCTCCAAGACTTGCTGATGGCATGTAGATGAGTAAAAGGGTCTCCTGTTACCCCCAGTAACACATTTGTTTAGGGCTTTCCTTTGCTCATGTTATTTTTTCACAATTAAAACTAATGTAAATTCATGACAGAAAATAAAATTCAAGGTCTGGAAAGCTAGCTCAATGGGCTGTGAGCAGATTTTACATGCAAAAAGCCTGGGTTTGATTTCCAGTATCATGGTCCCTCAACACAGCCAGGAGTGACCCCAAGCTAAGATCTAGCTGTTCCCTAAGCATCAGTGAATTACACTCTCAAAATACAAAAATATAAATATATTCTTCATTCTCCCCTTCCTTTTCCTCTCTTTCCCTCACCTCTCTTCTCTCTCCTTCCTCTCCCTTCCCCTCCTCTCTTCCTTTCCCTTCCTTCTCCTTTCCTCTCCTTCCATCCTCTTCCTTCCCTTTTTCCTTTCCCTTCTTTCCTCTCTTTCCTACTGTCCCTCTCCTTCCTTCTCTTCCCCCTCTATCCCTTCTTCCCTTCCTTACATTTTTCCTCCTTCCCAATCCCTTTTCTCCCTTCCCCTCCTTCTCCACCTCTCCTATTCCCTCCCCTTTCAGTTTTTATTTTTGGGTAAACTCAGAAGTACTGGAAGGCACTTTTATTTAGTATTGGGGATCACCCTCGGTGCTGTATGGAAGACTGTGGTGCCAAGGACCAAACACAGACTCCAACATGCAAATAGTGTGTCTTACACTCTCTACATATTATTATTATTATTATTATTATTATTATTATTATTATTATTATTATTATTATTATTTTATTTTTATCTTCAATGCCTTGTCAGTCTCCAAACTAGTCTCTGTTGCTTAGATCCAGATTCCTGGACTGGGTTGCTACAAAGTTCTAACACATTAGATGAGATAGAAGAGCCTGGAAAGCCCTTCCTATATGGCCTAGAACAGAGAAGTATCATGATCCCTCCCAATCTCTAGCTGCCTGAAAAATTCATCTCTAGAGGCCAGAGAGGTAATTCGGAGATCTAGAATGTGTGTAAGAATCTTGAATTCCATCCCTTGCACCTCATGATGCACAGCACCACCAGAAGATATCCCTAAGCATCAGGCTGAGAGTACTCCTGAGCATTGCTAATGGGGTTTCAGAACCCAAACCAAACAAAACTAAAAAGCCCATTCTTCAGAAGGGGTAGAGCTGGCCTTCAGTTGTACCTTAGTAACTTGGAGGACAAGATTTCAGGGCTTTGTTCCCTCAGTCCATTCTGCTTTTTTTTTTTTTTTTTTTGTATGAATGCAAAGCAGGGAATCTGACCAACAGGGTGAGAAGGGTCAGAAGAGAGCCTCCCAGGACCCTTGGAGGGGGCACTAAGTCTCTGGGGCCAACAGCCTTCATGGGTCCTATTTACAAAGGGGGGGTTGCATTCTGCTTTGCTGCCCTCTGTCCTTTATGTAGAACCAGATCCACTGTATAAAAGCAGTGAGTCAGAGACCACCAATGCAACTTAGGTGCCCTAAAACTTAAGGGTGGCAGAAAAAAGAGAAGAGATGCTGGGGAAGTAGGAGGGCGAGGGCCACAGAGACACCAGTGTGGAAAAGGGTATGAGTGTCAGAATTCTAAGCACCCAGAGGACTCCAGGACAGATATCTGAGTCTGTTCGAATAGGTTGACTTTTAGGTGCTACTTTTGAGCATTGAAGATGGTCCTACACCTTTCCTGCCTTTCCCCACCCCAGCTGCATTCCTCTCCTCCCATCCTGGCCCCAAGCAAGTAAGGCCTCTGCTGATTAGCAAGAACTCATTCTTCGGCCATGCATTCATTCCTCTGCGCTTTGAATTGCCGATTCTTTGTGTAACGATTACTTTACTGGGCAGGATCCAGGAGTTTGGGGTTGCTAGTGATGGCACTGCTATCATACCCAGTAGAAGCAGAAGCTTCTCCATGTTGGTGATGCTGTGGGCTTGGAGGAAGGGAGACACACAAGGAGGACACAGAGAGCTCCCAGATTTTTCTGTGCATCTGTCCTGCCCAGCATTCCAGAACGCCTTTCAAATCAGCAGGTTAATGGAGCAGGGCCAAACAACATCAGGCCGGTCCCAGTCTGGTGCTTGAAATTAATGGCGCATAAAAGGACTCCAAAATGCAGCCAAGGCCCATCACACATCAGCAATGTTGGGAGCACCAGTTGGCAGGGCTGAGACCCCTTTCTTCCCCCTGTGCCAGTAGGAAGTTCTCAGTGCCCTGTGGCACTTTCACCTCATCCTTGTCCAGCTCTGACAATCCAAAACACTCTTTGAGTATGTGTGAACTGAGAAACTTCTGAGTTAGGATGCTCAGGGGGTTATTCCTAGCTCTGTGCTCAGGAGTGATTCCTGGGGATACTATATGCAGTGGGGATCAGAACCACGGTCAGTTTCCTGCCTTACCCTTTATACTATCTTTCCAGCCCCATACTAAGTTTAAATTCTGAATCTACCACCAGCTGTGATGCTGACCTGTTGAGCCTTGGTTTCCTTAGCTGCAAATGAGACTGTCCATGTATCCAGCAGAGAGTAGATGGATGTGGTAGCTTTTACAAAGTGCCTTTGATGGCTGCTGTCGGTCACACCAGGTTTTCTCTGGTTCATTTTCCAGGTGAAGAGCTGTAGATGTTTCATGATCTAGTGTTTGAAAATTAGACATAGCATACCCTAAAATGGATTCCCTTGCACTCATTTTGTGTCACCAAACCAAGATTTATTGACTTGTTTTAGTTTGTACTCTATTCCTTGAATGGTACCAGAGGGTCACCCCTAGCAGTGCTCCAGGGGATCATGTAGTCCTAGAGATAGAATCCAGGCCTCTTGCATGCAAAGCATTCACTCAGCTTTTGGTGATATCTCTCCAGCTCCAAACCAAAACAGAATACTGCATGTATTCAGTAGTCACCCCTCCCAGGAATGGAATTCTGAGAAAACACTTCAACAATAGCAGGTGGTGGAGAGCTTGAAGGAAAAGGAGTTTTCCCCAAGGAAGAAGGTTTTAGGGTTAGAAAGATAGAACAGCAGATAGGACACTTGCCTTGCATGAAGTCAACCTGGCTTCTATCTCCAGCATCCCATATGGTCCCCCAGAAGTGATCTCTGAGTACAGAGCCAAGAGCAACTTCTGAGAATTGCTGGATTGATCGATCCAGCTCCCCTATCGCCCCTTCCCCCTAAAAGAAAGGAGGATTTTCCTGAAAGGAGCTGTTGTTCACTCTAACTTCAATGTCCTACAATTTTGGGGTCTATAAATCCCATCCATGTTGTATGACCCCTTTAAAGAACCCTTTTAATCTTTTGATGGGAGGTTGCCCAATTCATTAATTGTGTAGTAAGTCAACTGCAACCTCAAATTCACTCTGTTGAATTTTGTTATTAAATAATAGGAATGGGAGCCGGGAGGTGGCGTAGGAGGTAAGGTGCCTGCTGCCTTGCCTGCGGACCACGGTTCGATCCCCGGTTCCCATATGGTCCCCTGTGCCTGCCAGGAGCGACTTCTGAGCGCATAGCCAGGAGTAACCCCTGAGCGTCACTGGGTGTGGCCCAAAAACCAAAAAAAAAAAAAATAATAGGAATGAAGAAAGAAAGGATTGTCTTGGGACTTGATAAGGAATATTTCTGATGGGTTTCTTGGAGAAAAATATTATTCAAGAAGATTTACCAATGAAGGGGAAATAGCATAGCTGGTAGGGTGTTTGCCTTGTATGTGACCAACTTGACTTTGATCCTTTGAATCCCATAAGGTCCCCTGAGACTTTCAGGAACAATTTCTGAGCACAGAGTCAGGAATAACCCCTGAATACTGCAGAGTGTGGCCAAAAAATAGTTATATTTTCTTTTGGAGAGATAGTACAGCAGGTAGGACATTTGCCTTGCATAAGGCAGATCCAAGTTCATTATCTGGCAACCTAAATGGCTTCCTGAGTCCCACCAGAAGTGATCCTTAAGCACAGAACAAGGAGTTAGCCCTGAGCACCAGGTGTGTCCTTCAAACAAACAAAAAAAAATAGTTATCAAACAGAGGGTATTTATCAATGGAATTGTCTAATCTTGGTCCTCATCTTTCCATTGATTAATCATTCCATTTATTCCCTACCAACTCTGAGAAATACGAACAACTAACAGCTGTATTTGACAAACAGGAGGAATATTCCAATCCCATAGAGAGTCTGATGTCTTATCTACAGCTGAATTGTTGGCTTATTTGTTATAGAAAGCCTTTGATATGAAGGCGATGTAGAAATTCAATGGCCCAGCACCAATTGTTGGAGAGACTATTCTTTCTCCACTGAATGGTTTTTTTCCCCCTTGTGATTTTGATCTCTGTTAAAATCAGCTAAAGAATAGGCAGGGCAGGAGACAGTTCTTGTTTTTTTTTTTTTTTTTTTTTTGGGTTTTTGGGTCACACCCGGCAGTGCTCAGGGGTTACTCCTGGCTCCATGCTCAGAAATTGCTCCTGGCAGGCACGGGGGACCATATGGGGCACCGGGATTCGAACTGATGACCTTTTGCATGAAAGGCAAATGCCTTACCTCCATGCTATCTCCCGGGCCCCAACAGGAGACAGTTCAATGGGCTAAGTGCAAGCTTTGTATTTGGGAGGCTTGGGTTCAACCCCCAACAGCTTTGTGAGCCAGAATAGTCCCTGGGCACTACCGGATGTGGCCAAAAATTTAAAGAAATTTTTTTGTTAATTTTTTTAATTAAAAATAGTGTTAAGATGGATTTTAGCCCATCTCTTTGCGGGGGGGGGGGGGAATGATGGTGGAGTTGAACCACACTTAGATATATACTCAGAAGTTGAAATGCTAGAAAGACTCTTTTTTTTCATTTGATTATTTTTTCTTTTTGGGCTTTTGGGCCATACCTAGCAATGCTCAGGGCTTACTACTAGCTCTGTGCCTAGGGATCAGTCCTCATGGACTCATTAGTCCTTAATCTGTGGGGGAAACTATACAGGGTGGTGAGATTGAACATGCACAAAGCAAGTGTTCTACTCACTGTACTATATCTCTAACCCCTGCAATTTGTTTTATCTATTAAAAACATTTTCTTTGTTTCTTCATAGACCCCATTCAGTGATCCTCAGGGTCTACTTCTGGTTCCATAATAGGGATCACTCCTGGCAGGGTTTGGAAAACCATATGCAGTGCCAAGAATCAAAGTAGGTCAACTGGTTGCAACCATGTGCATCTCCCGAATCTATTAAAAAATTTAAAATAAAACTGTATTATATATACTTGAAAGTTGCTAAGAGACTGATCTCAAATGTCCTCAATATCAAAAAGAAACAATAATTAGATGACATGGTGGAGGTACTAGGGAACACTATGGCAGCTGCCATGTTGCATCAAATCAAATGTGGTGTTCATCTTACACTTCGCACCCATATATATCTGTGATAAGTCAATTTTATGGAAAAATAGAAGGTGATGCTTGGGTCCATGTCAAATGAAAAGGTAACTAAAATGAAGGGTATTAGCTCAAAACGTTTTTTTTTTTAAATCTGGTTTTAATGAGAAGCTGGATTCTGACAAGAAGTCGCTTAATTAAGTCCTAGAGAGGATTGGGTACTGATTAATCCAGCTGCACCTGCTGGGGAAGTGCCTCTGAAATAATGAGGAGCTGCCAGCTCCTTCCAGCATGGAACTGTGGGGCTGCTTTCCATGCTCAGCATTTTTGGATTTACTTCCATGTGATCCACCAGGATACCACAGTGGTACTTCTTGGAGGGGAGACAGGGAGAATGAAGCTGCCCTGCTCTAACCTTACTTACTGTGCACCTTCTCTGTATTAGCAGCAGCCTAAAGAGATCCAGAAGTGCCCTGCTTGCCAAATTCTCTTGAGGAGACAAAGCAGATAAGAAGCCACAAAGGCGCAAATATAGATGGAAATGCTTGTGCTTGTCTTGCAGATGTGTGGCCCTGAGTTCGATCCTTAACATCACACAGACACACACAGACACACACACACACACACTCACAAAAAGGAGAAATGAGGAGTGACTCAAAGGACTAGAATGTATTCTTTGCATGTTTGAGGCACAAGTTCCACCCCTCAGAATCGCATGATCCCCTAAACACTACTGAGCCAGGAGTAGTGCAGCATCACTGGGTGAAGTCTCAAAACAAAACTGGGGGAACATTTTTGAAGAAAGAAAGAGCAGGGGTGAGGCAAAGAAATAGCATGGAGATAGGGCATTTGCTTTGCATGCAGAAGGACAGTGGTTCAAATTCCAGCATCCCATATGGTCCCCTGAGCCTGCCAGGAGCAATTTCTGAGCATAGAGCCAAGAGTAACCCCTGAGTGCTAACGGGTGTGACAAGAAAGAGAAAGGAAGAAAGAAAAAGAAAGAAAGAAAGGAAGGAAGGAAGGAAGGAAGGAAGGAAGGAAGGAAGGAAGGAAGGAAGGAAGGAAGGAAGGAGGGAAGGAAGGAAGGAAGGAA